>BHFT01015919.1:0-95291 GCA_004320025.1 Laticauda laticaudata | reverse complement strand
GTGGTGCGTCTTCGCGCAGTAAGGTGGGCTTGACTTGCACTTCATTTTCAGCTGGAACTTCGACGGTTCCGTGTCTGATCGCTGTCTCCTCCGCTCTTCTCCCATGAAACCGCCTGGAAGTGGTGATCAGCATTGTTCTAGCTGCTTGAGTATCAGGCCGTGGTTTTTGCCGCTCCTCCTGCGTTTCCTGGGCCAGGTCGAGCTGGCTTGGCTGGCCCTTCCAGCGGATTCCTCTTCACTTGGATTATTTCTTGCGTGGTCTCATCTAATGTAAGTCGTGTTCTTTTTGCTCTTTTGCTTGTTAGCATTTCTGGAAAAAATTTATTTTCAATAGTCATTTTCACCCTTCTTTTTTATTTTCTTTGCATTTCCCCAGCCTCCTAGTTCTGTTTTCGTCTAGTTGATTGTTTGAGTTGCTGCGTTGTATTTGTTCAATGTTTCGGGAACGAGCTGGTCTATCGTGCTAGTCCCTCTCTTCCATCGTCCACGTAGACGTAGTCTAGGACCGGGGGGCCTGTTATTGTGTGATTGTGGCTGAACCAGAAGTCCCTGTGAAATTTTTGCACAGACAGATCGGCCGATTTTCAAATGTTGCGATATCGCTTGATGAGTCGGGGGGGGTTCACAGGTTGTTAATTTGGTGCAATCTATTTCTAAATGGATCTGAGTTTCCTCCCCATTATATTCGTGCCGCTTCTTGTTCTTAGTACTTACTGGAGTGTATATGGTGTGTGAGTAAATGTTTAGCTTGTCTTGGAATCCCCATGGTCCATTTTTTTCTAGCCTTCTTCTTAAATCTGACCATTTTCTCGGCCCTACCATTTGCCACGGGTGGCCGGCACGCTTATGATTGGCGCTTATACCTAAGAAGGCTAAATACGTCTCAAATTTATACGGTAGTTGTGGCCCATGTCGGACACTAGTATTCAGGCCAAACCTGAGTTTGCAAATAATTTGTTTAACTGCTTGAACGCATCAGTTGTCGTGGATACATACTATAACTTCCAACCAATTTTGAGTATAGCATCCCACGACAATTCAAACATAATGCCCCCTAGTAAGTCCTGCAAATCAATATGATCTAAGAACCAGGGCCCCGTGGGTTCTTCCCAGTTCGTATGGCGTGCTTGCGTAGAGCGTCTAGTTCTCGGGCACTTATTACATGTAGCTACCCATATTCAATTATCCTTGTCTCCCAAGGCACAGACATAGCTCTAGCCAGTTTTTTTTTTATAGCTGTGGCCTTCATGGAGCATGCCCAACACTTCCTTTCTGCAGCGGAAGGAATTACCACCCAATCACCGCATAACAAACACCCTTTTGAATTGACAGTTAGTTCTGTCTGTTCTGAAAAGGTTTTAAAAATTTTCAGTCTTTTGGTTTTCCCGAGGCAAACCTTTAGCTACCCAATTCAAAATGCGAGGCCAGTCACTGGTCTTCTTGCGGGGTTAGCCTCTTGCGACAGTCATTGGCAGACAATGGCAGTTCAGGGCAGCCTCTATTTGTAGTCGAGGCGGGGTAGTCGGAAGCTGGTCGTCTTCTGTTGTGCAGTGGTGCCTCGACTTAATCGCGTCTGCATGCGGTGATTTTTCTTCCGGTCGATGCAAGGGCAAGTATATGAGATATCAGGCTAGGAATTCTACCATCTAGTCATGTCAGGGGCGATAAAATGTTCGGTTGGTTTGTATTACCCACCAAATCATTGATAGTAACGGTTATGGCAGTTACAATGGAAAAATGTCCTCCCATAGAGATATTCGTGAAAACGTTTATTGAAATAACGTTTACATTATTCGTGAAAGCTACATTGCCAGGGCCTTCTCTTGTCTTAGTTGGTATAGTTGCATTGGCCGCTTTGGAGAGCATGTGAGTAAAAGCAAGGGTGCCTCTCTCCCATCAGGCAGTTGTGCTCAGGATGGCACCAACTCCAGAACAGTGAGTGTCACAGGTGACCATCAACTGGGAGTGTGTTACTAAACTGAAATAAGAGACAGGTCTGAGTTAATAAGTCTTTTATGCTTTGGAAAAAAGCTTCTTTGTTCCTCGTGACCCAAGTCCAATTAGTTTTTTTATCCAGCTAACAGCAATGGTTCTGCATCGTTGCTTTGTGGTGGGAGGAAATTACTCTTTTATAAAAGTTTATTAGACCAAAAAATGCTTTGTAAGTACTGTTTTTTTCTGGTCTGGTGCGTCTCTTAATTGGCTTTAGACTTTTTTCTGTAGGTGATACCCTCTCCGTCAATTAATACCCTAAAAATTCAACCGCGATCAGTAAACTAAGACAGGCATTTTTCCTTTTTAAGTTTTCAGCCATTCTCTAAATTTTAGTTAGCACTCTCTTATCTTGCTTCTAATTGCGGTCATGTTTTTTGCTGAAATTAGACCTCATCAAATAAATTGGGAATGACCCCTTTAATTCCATTTAATCAGGGTTGTTCATGAGGGTTGGAAAACGCCTGGGCAACGCTTACTCCAAAATTGAAGTCTGTTACATTTAATGCCCCTCTGTTGAGTTACTATTGGTCTGATGCCATCGGCCGTATTGCGTCTACGGAAGTTGTTGATATGCTTGGGCTAAATCGAGCTTGGCAAAAAAAATTTCCTCCCCAAGTAGTGCAGTAAATGCTGCGAAATGACTGCGTACCGGTATGTCGCTTGCGTGCCAACCCAATGGTTCAGGGTAGCTTTTGGAGTCTCCGCAGATGCAGCACAGACCTCAGGTTTACTGGCGTGTTACTATTGTGTTTCGCCACCTAAGTTGGTCAATCGTTTCCTATACCCCTTGCACAATTAATTGTTAATTGTTCGTCTATTCTTGGCTTTTAGCAAAGGTAGTCCCTCCTTTAGCTTCTTGTGCATATCTGGGATCTAAAACTAAGCAAATGGGGGCTCCCCATACCTGGCCTAGACGTCGCTCGACAGACGTCCCTGGAACTCGCTGTATCAGGTTCTCTTTCAATCGTCGGTTATTCGCTCACTCCGGTCATTCCGATTGCCCAATGGTGCGAAACCATTCAATGCCTATGGGAGACTGGGCATGTCCTGTTGTGGACTAATGGGTTGCGCAGGACTTCGCTGTTGTTTGTAAGTGACTTTGAAGTGTCCTTAGACCCTACCACAGGATCTGTTTCCTTGGAGTCCTTTAAATTAATTTTTGTTTCTGAAGTTCTTTAGTCTTATGTTGAACTAAGCCGTCTGATTGTGTTCCAGAACACCATTGACAGAAAGGCCTGAAGTCAACCTCCATTCTCTCAAGCTTCCTTCAATTTTCACTCATATTTTGACCTTTCTCCCCGCTTCTCAACTGATGTGCTTCCGAATAGTGACAGTCTGGTGAGTTTTGGCTCGCTTGCTGGTTCCCTTGCTGCGCTTCCCATTTTTCTATCGCTCTCTGTCAGTTCTTTGTGGGAACTACTGTTCTGCTAGGACTGCTGTCTTGCATTGTGGCGACTCTTTCGCAGTTGTCCCATGTTCTGCAAGCCCAACAGATGGCATCAAGGAACCTGCACTTGGCTCAGGGTTGGTTCCCATACAACAGCCAGTGCATTCTCACCAATTTCTTTTTTCACACCTTTTGTTCGCGTATAGGCGGTGGAACCTCATCCATCATCTTCTATCTGTTTCTGAATGATCCGATGATCTTTGTGGTGCTGTGGTAGAGAGCTTGCTTCTTTCCCCTGGTATGGTCGTCGTGTCAGTATTTGCATTCATCAGCTCATTGTCGCTGCTGATTTTTTCACGTTCCTGCAGCGGTGCTTCCACGATCGCTTCAGCCACAGTTATTATGCTTATTCAATAATTTATTTTGTAAGTTAGAGTCTTTAGGCCGAAGATGACACAATCTCGCATGGCTTCATCCATATTCTGGAATTCGCAAGCCCACCCGATGTTGGAGGCCGCCTACAAACATCAGCGATGGTTCGTCTTCCCGTTTGTCTCTTTGTAGAACTCCGGTCTATATTAATGAAATTTCACCACAAAGCCGTTAGGCCCTTTAGGGCCAATTTCCAGTTAAAAAGGCGTTTTTTTCAAAGGGGACAAACCAGTCTTATCTTGTTTTTTTTTTTCACGTCTCTCGGGCTTCACTACCAAGCTGGCCATCGTTGAACACGGTGATGGCCCACAGTGAGTGTAGGAAGACAGCCCTCGTCCGCTGATCCGAAATTTCCTCCATTTCGTTGCTCTCTCAAAAACCTCAGGAAACGATCGATGTATGATTCCCAATCCCTTTTCATTGGGGTTGAAAGGTGCAGGCAGCGCGGTTATTACCAGCCATTCCACTTCTACGTGGTTTTCTTGCCGCATGCTCGGTCTCCACTTCAGGACAATCCCACCTTCGTCACCAGTGTTCCATCCGGAAAAACGCACACGCCCGTGGTAGATTGGTTCCAGTAACACCAAGTCTTTTATTTCAAACAACAAACATAACAGTAACGGAACGGATGGCTAAAGCCACGGCAGCCCTTTTTATACAGGCTTGCCTGCCGGCTTATAGCCAATTACATTTCTTTAACTTTGCCGCCTTTAAGCGGCTCCCTGGATTGGTTCCTACCGAACCAATCCGCTTTCGGCCTTTCTGGCCAATCAAAATGTTCAACTTGGACTCTTCCAAGTTATACAGAACAATCACAGTGACATCGAGCTGACCACACCCACCCTGGCCACACCCACCCCAGCTATGCCCACCCAGCCCCCACACAACCCTGATGTGGCCTTCAATGCAATCGAGTTTACACCCCTGGCCTAGACATTGGAATTTGAACATAGATACTTTTAACATTTATATTTAATTGTGTTTTATTATTCTGGGACAGAGGTGTCAAACTTGCAGGCCGGATGCATCATGTGCTGGTCACGCCCACCCCTGTTTTAGCAAAGGGAGAAAAAGTCGCAATAAGTCACTTGACAACAACATGACGCCATGAGTTTGACATCCCTGATCTAGGAGAAATCTAGTTTATCCATGTATGATATGCCCTATGCTAAACAAAATAAATAAATGAGAAATGTGTTACCCATAATTTTTTAACTATTCCTCAATCATTCTCCCTTTGTCTCACTCCTAAACCTTTGCCAGTCTTGTAAACTACTTATGTAGTATCAGTGTTCCAAAGGAGTTCCAATATCTCAGGGGCTGCCACGAAGAAGAGGGGGCCAAGCTATTCTCCAAAGTAACTGAGGGTAGGACAAGAAGCAGTGGATTGAAACTAATCAATGAGAGAAGTAATCTAGAATTAAAGAGAAATTTCCTGACAGAACAATTAAGCAGTGGAACAATTTATTTCCAAAAGTTGTGCATTTTCCAGCACTGGAAGTTTTTAAGAAGAGATTGGACAAGCACTTCTCTGAAATGGGTTTCCTGCCTGAGCAGGAGATTGGATTAGAAGTTATTCAAAGTCCCTTCCAACTCTGTTATTCAGTTATCTCCTCTCTAGGCCTACAAGGGGTCTTCTGTGACTCCCACATTCCCAAGTATATTACTGTCACAACTTTGTCCTTATGGTTATCTTTTTAGTTTGCATATCTGTTGAACAGATTTCTTATTCAGGAAAGATCAGTTCCTTTGCCCTGACCCTTAGGAGTTTAATACTTAAATCAGTCGGTAAGTGCATATTCATATGAATCAATGCTCATGGACTGTAAGGCACCAACTCATGCTCAGCCAACCATATCCATGTACTGCAGCTGATTATGAATCACTGATAACTTCATTGATCATTGAACCTATGAAAGAATTATGTTAAATGAAGAAAAGCCAGGTGGTTACAGTATAAAGAGACAATTTAGAAGGCAGGATGGAGTTTTTAAAAAAATTAGGGACTTTATAACATGTCATAAAAATATGAGCATTAAAGAAAAAGAATCACTGTTTTCATGTGTGAAATGTTGGATGCTATGGCTACAGAAATACAGGTTGTCTCTGATTTGCAACCATTCAGTTAAGTGACCATTGAAAGTTACAACAGCAATGAAAAAAGTGACATATGACTGGTTCTCATACTTACGGCTGTTGCAACATCCTCATGGTCAAGATTCCCTTAACAACTGCAGTGATTCACTTAACAACTATGACGAAAAGGTGGTAAAATCAGCTACAACTCATTTAACAACTGACTTACTTATCAATGGAAATCCTGGTCCCAATTGTGATTGTGAACCAAAGACCACTTGCATTAATGTTAATTTTTACATCATCTTCTCTTATCTGACTTTAATTCCCATAATCCCCAGCCTGTGCAATTGGAAAATAATTGTTTGCCCTCTTCTCTCTTACCCGCTTTGTGGGAAAGCACTTCCAGAGACCTTTTCCCCTCTTTTTTCTTTCTGAAAGAGACTCCCCAAAAACAAGCATTGCAGCTTGATGGATCCTTTGGATCTGTTGCTACAGTAACAGAAACAGGAGGATTTTGTTCAAGAGAACTAATCTGATTTCAGCAATACAGCAGCAGGGCACAAGCAGATCCTGATGACTTCTGTTGGCCCTAAAGCCACTGATTCTCTGTACCTCTGTATATTTAATCCCCGTACTTCTCGCCATTACGGAAATGCTTCACTTTTATTTTTAAAAAAGGAAACTTCCAGCATAATATCTCTTCCCTGAGTCCTGGAAGTTATTTTGTAGGATGGTGAGTATATACCAATTGGGTTTCTCACCCACCACCCGCTCCCATTTTGGAGCAAAAGCAGGGAATCATATCCGATAAATTCTCCTAAAAAGAATCTTCCTCACGCTTTGATTGTCTTTTGCTCAAGATGACTCAGTAGCAGAGAGTTCTTTAGAGTCTGCTATGCCCTCTTGCAAATGGCAGTCCGGCAAATAATCTAGAGATTTCTAAATGCATGAAAGGGCATTCATTGCTCTATTCTCCTACATAAATGCATGTGCTTTGGGGTGTCCATCCCTTTTCTCCTCCCTGGAAAGACCTTTTTCAATTCCCTTCCTCCACCTCATTACAGTATTTTTTTGTTTTGTTTTCTGGTTTGGAACCTCTTATTCAGTGGAAGACTAAATTCTAGCCAGCAGTCAAATTAAAACCAGCTCTATAAGCTTGGATTCAGAAGGACACCAGCCTTTGCCAGCAATCAAACTGTTAAGCATTGCAAAGAAAATCCCCCCCCCTTCCTTGCACACCTCACCACCCACATTTCACTCATGAACGTGGCTCCCTGATGGTCACTATGGTGATCGGCAAAGGGGTACACCAAGCTATTCACACAACTCTCTTGTCAAATTGCAAAGAGGGTGGAACAATTTTGGTTGCAACCCTACTCCAGGAAATGGGGTAAGGGGTGTTTTTTTTAAAAAAAAAACCCATCTCCTCTTCTCCACTGCTTTTTTTTTAGAAAAGAGATTTTGTGGACCTAAGCAGAGAAGGCAAACTTGCAAACAGTGGCCGTTGCATCCTTCTGCTCTGTGCTGTGCATTGTCCATGAATTGCAGCCAACATGTGTATCAGGTGTGCAAAAGAGACTTAGCCGGTTTATTTTTAGTCTGCATCCTTCCTTTCTACTCTGCACAGCCTTGTTAGGTAGGGATGGGCCCCAAACTCAACAACAAACTTATAGGCTAAGCAGGGACTTCCCCGGTCCTACTCAAAAAACATTAACGACTGAACAATAAAAACACTTGCAGCATGCAACTGTATAGGGGGGGGGNAAACACTTGCAGCATGCAACTGTAGGGGGGGGGGGGAATTGGAGGGCTGGGATGGGAAAAGAAGGGGGTCAGAGCTGATACTATCATATTTTACTGATTTGCTTGTTTTTATATTAGAGGAGCTAGCAACAATATCACTCTTCCGTTCATCTCAGCTACTGCATGGTCAGCAACCCCAATATAACATTCTCCCCCGGATTTCCCTCCTTGGTCCAAGCCCTGTTTCCATCAATGGCAACTCAATAACCCGGGTGGTATCTGAACGCCTCTTCCTAGCTTAGGATTCTCCCATGTTTTCTTTTGCCTGGGACAATTAGCACCCAAAAACTTAAGGTTGTTCTTTTCAACTCAGGAAAAAAAAAAAAAAACGGGCACAGGGGTAACTCACCTCTGCCTCTGCCTCCCATCCCAGCAGGTACAAGAGCCCTGCCGAGAAGGGGGAAACATGGCAACGGTTCACCACCACAGCCACTTACCTAAGATAATGAAGGGGCTGGATCGCCTTCTTGCTGTGAGTCGAATTGCAAGTGGGTTTCTCCATGGCAGGAAGGAAGGAAGGGAGGGAGGGAGGGAGGTTGGCTTTCCAAGTTTACACTTGGGGACCCTGCTCCCCCCACCCCCAAAGAGACCCTCAACAGCTTCCTCCTTTCTCTCCTCTTGGGCTGGCAGAAGATGGGAGAGAAGTCATGAGAAAGAGATTAAATGAAATGGGCAGCAGTAACACTCCCCCCCCCAAGCTGGCAGTTTCGTCAATGCGGGCACCCCAGGAGCAGGATGGCGCTTGATTGGCTGGCTCTTCCAAAGAACAGAAATCAAAGAGGTGGGGGGGAGAAAGCTTTGCAGTTATCCAATGGAAAAGCAGAACTGGGGGGGGGGGAGAGTGGTTAACCCTTTCTGTTCTCAAAAAAAAGGGGGGGGGATTAGGGTGGTTTGTCTTCTACACCCTCTGCTCTCTGACCCAGGTTGGCAAGGAAGATTTGGAAGAGAAGGTGCAAGGTGCACATGCCCAGAAGACCTCTAGTTCAGGGGTTTCCAACCTTGTCAACTTTAAGCCTGGCGGACTTCAACTCCCAGAATTCCCCAGCCAGCTCGAGAGACCCCTGATCTAGTTTATGGGGTGGTCTTGGAAACTTGTCCAGGTTTTTCAGATTGTAACTTTTTTTTTTCTTTGATGAAAATAAGTCCAATTGCCACTCAAGACCATTATATTGGATCCTAGGTTTGGTTTTCTTGGTAACCCAGATGGCATTTTGAGACATAATAGAGTTTTTTAACTGGGGGGCAACCTGATTAGCTGCAGCAAGAACTAGGAAATGATTTGTATATCACGATAAGGTGGCAGATGTGCTGCAAAACATTCACACACCCCCAAAAGGAAATTTTTGATAATGCATTTTTTTTACTTCTCCTAGTTTAAACTTATTTATAGTCACAAAGGCATAATGTTTGAGTGTTCTACATTCCACATAAATAATCTAATTAAATAACCCTGAATGTATTGTGCTTATGTTCACATGCCCCTGTATTGTTAATTGAAATAATAGACATTCTTTTATAACATCAACCTTTGTTGTCATTATTATTATTGTTGTTCTTGTTTCTGTTGCTGAGTTCTTAACCAACTCATTGCTTAGTCAGAAGATTCAAGAAAAAGAATGATGATGTAACATTGCAACAGTGAGTAAAACAGGGAAGCCAAGCAGAGAGAAAGATTCAGGTCACCGACCCACAGTCACCAACTGCAAAAATCATCAAGGAGAGATATTATTACGGATAATCCTCAACTCATGATCATTATTAAGCCCAGAATTACAGTTGTAAGTATTTGCACTTATTAAGTTAAGGTGGCATGTTACTGGAACCATTTTTTTTAAATTTTCTTTGCTGTGGTCATTAAAGGCAATTGGCCATAGAGATAAATCTGCTGCAAAACACCCCAAATGCAATGACTATGGGTGCAGGTTGGGCAGAGATGATATTCAGCAGGTTCTGACCAGTTCTGGAGAACCGGTAGCAGAAATTTTGAGTAGTTCGGAGAACTGGCAAATACCACCTCTGATTGGAGATTTTACAGTCTCCTTCCCTGCCACACCCACTAAGCCACGCTCACAGAACTGGCAGTAAAAAAAATTGAATCCCACCACTGGGATGGGGGAGGAATGTGGCAGCCTGCATATATAAATGTTCTGCAACCTGTATAAATCAGGAGGAAAATTAAGCTGAGAACATGGTCCATAATTCACCTGGCCTAACTATGTGACACCCAAGCAATTTTTTATATTTTCCTCTAACTTGGTTTACTTGCAAATTATCTGCTGGTATAGTTGGTAAACTTTTTTCTCCATTTCCACTATCTACAGGTATCCCTTATGCATTTGTTCAACATAGTGCTTTTCTTTCTTTCTTTTTTTCTTTTTTTCTTTCTTTCTTTCTTTCTTTCTTTCTTTCTTCTTTCTTTTTCTCTTTCTCTCCTTCCTTCTCTCCTGGCTTCCTTCTTTCCTTTCTTTCTTTCTTTCCTTCTTCCTTCCTTACTTGAACAAAAATGTATTTTTAAGGGCCAGCCTGCCTCAAAAGATAATCTGCAAGATTAAAAAAAAGGATGAATGGCATCATAAGTCCATGCTAATCAGAGCTGGGCAAACATGTTCTTGCTTCAAAATACGTGGAATACCTTTTCTGCGTGCTCAAAACGTACAATGGGGGAGAGGGATGTTCATAAATTAGGGCTCTTATTTAGCAATATACATTTGCTTTTATTCCAAACTAAGAAATCTGGTTCCTCACATCTTTAAAATTCAGTGAATTAGGGGGCACTGTCAGGCAGTTCCTACAACAGGTTGCCGGCTAGGATTTTAAAAAGAAGGGAGGGGATTCCTAAAAATAGAAAGGTGAGGGTAATCAACAGCATTGCAGGATTTTATTCAGAAAAATCTCAACTCTGTCAGCTCCAGCAATGCTTGCAAACCTGTTCTTTCCAGCTGAGTCCCAGATGGGAGGAGAGTCATAGACTATGAGTCGTTACCCATGGAGAAAGAATTGTGAATGGAGAGTGACTCCTGGTGGAAGGAAACAAGATGATTTGCACATGAGAAAAGCTTTAGAAATAATTTCTTTTAAGAAGTCCAGATGTGTGGATTTCAGCTTCCCCGATCAGCTACAAACTTCTTGCTATTTGTCTATGTAGGCAGTTTGCAAAAGGTCTCAATATACACAGATGCAGAGGGGGGGAAATTTCCCCACAAAACCTTTCATGTTCTTCATCAGAGCCTTTCTCTGCATAAAAGCTATTTTAGTAATCTGTCTTTAGTACTGTTGAAAAGTTTTGCAACGTGTGCAGAGGTGGGATTCAACTTTTTTATCACCGGTCCTATGGATTTTGGCTTGGTAGGTGTGCTTTGTATGCGCACATGTGCTTTGCACATACGCCAAACACTTGCTTTGTGTGCACACAGAAGGCTTGCTACTGACCTGCAATCCTGCACTCTCCCTGTGTGTTTGTGTGGTTAGCCAGCAGGGGGTGTGGATGGCTGAGGAGAGCAAGGACTCAGATAAGGGGCCAGGACCATTAGGGAGTGGACTGCTGCCTTCAGAGATTGTGGGGACTGGCAGCAGCAATGAGATTCCCGAGGAGCCTGTGCCAAGTGCATGTGTACACAGGATTGCTTACAGGAAAGAGCTGCAGCAGCACGGGTGACTCGGGAGTAAGGCTGCAAGGTAATGGCCCCTCCTTCAAGAAGATAAAAGCCAGCTGTGAATTGGATGTTCTTTGTAGGAAGCAAAAACATTTTGAAAGTCCAGCCTCGTGGCCATGGCAGTATCTTAAGTTGGTATTTGAAGACTCTTGTGTTGTAAAATATTTCTTATCTGTTATTCTTTACATCCTGGCACAGTTTTGGCGAGGCTTGTGCTTATCAAAGTTAATTAGTTTGCAGCAGCCTTTTAACCAAGGATTCGTAATAATCATTCAAAGGTTCTGTTCCCTTTGGTTCGTGTTTGTTTTATTGGAAAAGGGTTTGGGTCAGAACAGTGTTCAACAGCTGATGTGTGGCAATCTGCTGTGCCGCGCAAAGCAGCTGAACTTCAAAACCAAGAAATAAAAGTCAGTATAGAGCCGGGGTGTGTGGGAGAGCCCAAAAGCTGATCATCGGAGCAAACCGGTTGCTCACACAAGATCCTCGGAGCTACCGGTTTGGATGAACTGGACCGAACCGGGAGAATACCATCAATGAACCTCTGTCTATTTTGGCTTGTTTCTGCAGGAAACAAAGATGGTCTGTGCAAATCAGCCACCTGTGTGGTCTGGATGCAGACAGGACCAAGATAAGCTCCCTTCCCAAGATCACAAACAACACACAAAGAACATCTGTTAGAACATCTTAAATGATTACACATACATAAGAAGGTAAAGTTTTGCTTCTTCTTCAACATGGGTGAATTCATTATAAATGTAGTGAAAGCCAACCTCCAGAAACTGGAGTTTCTGCATTTATTCCATAACCTATAAATAGACAAGCTATTGTCTAAAGTACACACTTGTTTGAGCCTGTTCTCATCTTTAATGCATAAAAGAATACACCTTGCTGCAATTATGATTCTTTCTTTTTTATTATTATACTTTCTTCCTAGATTAAATTCCTTGATACTGACGTACATGAGCAAGAACTATCCAGGATCACCAAGTGTGGAGAATAATCTACATCTGTACCCAGTAGTGCATTCACTGCTCCTGGAATCAATTTCCATTCTTCCTTGCTTCTGGTTATCCTCTTCTTTCCTTTCTTTTTTCCAATAGAATAGATTTCTCCAGAGACCTACATCTTTGCATAATGTGTCTGAAGTAGAACAGTTTTGTGACTGTGTCATTTGTAACTCTAAATGAGAACTCTGAGTTGATTTGTCCAATGATTTGTTTTCATGGCTATCCAAGATATTCTCAGGAGACTTCTCCAACACCAAAGTTCAAAAGTGTCCACACTCTTCCCAAAAATATAGAATAACAGAATTGGAAAGGAGGTCCAAGCCCTGCTCAGGCAGGAAACCATTTCAGATAAATGGTTGTCTAATCTCTTCTTAAAAACTTCCAGTGTTGGAGAATTCACAACTTCTGGAGGCAATTAATTGTTCTAATTGTCAAGAAATTCCTCCTTGGTTCCAAGTTGCTTCTCTCCTTGATTAGTTTCCACCCATTGCTTCTCGTCCTACCCTCAGGTGCCTTGGAGAATAGCTTGACTCCCTCTTCTTTGTGGCAGCCCCTGAGATATCGGAACATTGATATCATGTCAACAATAGTTCTTCTTTTCATTAAACTAAGGATATTATAAAACCGTGGCCCCACCCAGTCCAACCTGCTCAATACAGACTTTGCTGAATAAAACTCTGACCAGTATCAAAATCCAATTGTTCCATATTTCCTTACAACTCATTCCCCCAAGTAGTTAAAAATGTGTCAAAAGCATCTCCTCAGCTATAATACACTGAATTTTACCAGTAAACTCTGGCACTAAATATCTCTCTATATTAACAATTCCACCAAGTGTACTATGTCAACGCAGGATTTCTTTGAAAGAACCATCCTAGTTTTTGAGGTCTCGTGGGTGTAAGTATATTCAAAAGCATCTGCTGAATCTCTCAGAAGACAGTCTTTGAAGTAAAGAGTAAGTATACAGAAAAGATAAGTGTATCATGACAAATTCCAGATGTCGCCCTCATGTAAGTGGGTCCCCATATATTGTACAATGTGCCCTTTCATCTTCTCTTTCATTAGTAAAGAACAGCAAGAACACTACATGTCTTAAGCTAAGGGGAAAAAATATCAAAGAATGAGCATCGGGGAATATAATCTACTTTGAGGTTAAGGAAGAAAGATGCACTGGTCCAATAAAGATAAGCAATGAGGCACCAGGGAGGAAGAAGAAGGAACTGCTCAGGAACCAGCTGAGCTCCTAGTTGGTACTGTTGAGCCCCATATATTTTCATAGCTTCTTTACAGAATAACAGAGCTGGGTGGGACCTCAGAGGTCTTCTAGTACATCCCCCTGATCAAGCAGGAAACCCTATAGCATTTCAGGCAAAATGGCTGTCCAGTCTCTTCTTTAAAACTTCTAGTGTTGGAGCATCTATAATTTCTGGAGGCAAGCTGTGCTGTCCAGCCAATGTATGGGAACTGGATAGTTAGTTGGCAATTGTGAGCTGTTCCCTTCAGGGAATGCATCATGGTAAATGTAGTTAAGGTATCCTAGGAAATGTAGTCCATATCACGTGACCACATCTGTAATCCTGATTGGTCACTAAATTGATCCTCGATGGGTTGGAGGAGGTTTCCTCACTCTTGGCTGAAGAGTGAGTTTCCTCACTCTTACCACGGACTCGTGGTAACTGTTCTATCGCTACGAGATGAGAGAAAAGGGATAGGAGATAATCATCTTTTTACCTACAAGACTACCACTGTACAGAATACAGAACGCAAGCCGTTCCACTGATTGTTCTAACTTCAGATGGGCTTCCTTTCTTCTCACAGATGTCTTTTTAATGTATAAATTCTGCAGTACAAAACCAAGCCAAAATCATGTAGGGGGCAGGGGGCAGTTTAAGACCTGTAAAGATTTGCTCAACTGTGAGATGGGTGGCATATCAATCAGTGGTGGGATTCAATTTTTTTTTACTACCGGTTCTGTGGATGTGGTTTGGTGGGTATGGCTTGGTGGGTGTGGCAGGGGAAGGATATTGTAAAATTCCCATTCCCTTCCCACCCCACTAACCTGCTTTCCAGCTCCGTTCTCCAGTGCAGGGCAACAAAAGAAGACCCAGCCAATCAGCTGGGACTCAGGAGGCAGAGAAGAGATGAGGGCAGAGCCAGTCAGAGGTAGGATTTGCCAGTTCTCTAAACTACTCAAAATTTCCACTACCGGTTCTCCAGAACTGGCCAGAACCTGCTGAATACCACCTCTGTTATAAATGTGATAAATAAATAAAATAAATAAGGAGCCACAGTCACTGATAAAAGAGAATATTTGTAGTTCAAGGTTGAAATGAGGGGTCCTTGGTGCTCTCTGAGCTTGGATGTTCTTTATCTAAACTAGGTAACATGATGATGCTACCTAGTTGGGGTAAAGAAATGTCTGCAAGAAAACCAAGATCAAAGAGCACCAAGAACCCTCAAATAAGGAGCTAGATGTCCTCCAATATTTGGGGGGCTGCCACAAAGAAGAGGGGGTCAACTTATTCTCCAAGGGTTCTCAAGTACTGGTGGGATTCAAAAAGTTTTACCACCGGTTCAGTGGG
This sequence comes from Laticauda laticaudata, assembly GCA_004320025.1. NCBI lineage: Eukaryota > Metazoa > Chordata > Lepidosauria > Squamata > Elapidae > Laticauda > Laticauda laticaudata. The sequence goes on along the minus strand of BHFT01015919.1, from coordinate 80,353 downwards.
CATGGTGTGATGGGTGCGATTTGGCATGTGCACACTTTGTGTGTGTATGCCAAATGCACACCTTGCACAGGTGCAGAGGCATTCCAACTCACCTCCTGCAAGCCTGTACTCTCCCGGTTGCAGCTGCTCCACGGCAATTTGCTGTGCCGTGCAAAGTAGCTGTGCTTCAAAAGCAGAGGATCAGGGGTGGGATTCTACCCTATAATAGGTTCACACCTATTCTCTAGAACCGGTTGTTAACTTTCGAAGCAGTTTGGAGAATCAGTTGCTAGAAGAAATTCCTGGCCTAATCCTGTATGGAAGGCAGGAAGGAAACATTCTGGTGTTGCTTACAGAAGCTGCTTCTCTGTTAACCCTTATTAATTCTTGGCAGAACGAGACTTCCTGTCTCTGGAACATCTCTGGAGTTTTTTTTTCTTTCTTTTGCTGGCACTTTGCTTGTATGGAGTGACCGTTCAAAGTTACAATGGCACTGAAAAAAGTGACTTATGACCCTTTTTCACACTTATGACTGTTGCAAAATCCCCACAGTCATCAGAGGCCAGGCGAGGAAATGAGTGTCTCGATGTGAGTGATATTGAGTTGGCCATGCCCAGCCAATAACATGACCACCAAGCCATGTCCACCCAGTCACATAACCACCAAGCCACGCCCACTAACCAAGCCACGCCTACAGAACTGGTTGTTAAAAAATTTGAATCCCACCCCTGCAGAGGATAAAGGTGAGTATGGGAGCCCAGGTGGATGGGCCCAACACCAGAATGGTGGAGAGAACTGATTCGGTCTCCACTGCTCATTGCCGCTACCGGTTCAGTAGAACCGGGCCAAACCAGTAAAATACCACCACTGTCCTGATGGTAGGACGAAAAGCAAAGAATGTAAACTAGTCAAGGAAAGAACCAATATGGAAATAAAGATAAATTTCCTGACAATGAGAATTCCTTATTCCTTACCACTCATTATTATTATTCCACTCATATTATTTCACCCTTATTCCACTCATTTCTTACCCAGCAAATCTGCCTGCTAAATTGCTATTTTTCCTTTTTCCGACCATCAGCTGTTCTGCTGTGCCAGGAGATTTAGATTATCTAGGAAGCAGGAAATGGTTGGATTTCTTGCTTTCTAGCTCGTCTTTAGATCTTCGGCTCTGGTTTTAAGCACAGCTGAACCTCCCTTAGGACTGAAGGTTTTATTATTCAGTGCAGACTCACGGCAAGCAAATTTTATGTGACAGACTGAGCTAGCCGATGGCAGATAGATAGATCACTGAATGATTCTGTGACCAACTCAATCTGCCTGCCTGCTTTGCCTGATTTTGGGTAAAAGTTGCTTTTTTTATAAAAAATTCAATATTTATATGAATATTTATAATATTTATATACAAGCTATGCCCAGCCAGTCACATGACCGCCAAGCCACACCCACAAATTAGGACACACCCACAGAACTGGTTAGTGGAACCTGGGATTTAAAATTATGAGTTTGGTGGTCCCTGAGGTCCAAAAGGTTGGCAACCCCTGGACTAGAAGACTTCCAAATCCTTTTTCCAACTCTGTTACTGTGTTATTCCCAGGACAAATTAGCATGGGATAGCTGAAGGCTAGATAGATCTCATGCAGAAGGAGCACCTCCCATTTTCCAAATTAAAATACAGAAGTACATATTGTACTCTCAGTATCTTGATCCTGTCATTACTATATGATGAATACAAATAAATATGAACATACTTGTTCGTGCACAAGGGACAGAATAGCACTTGGCTTAATTAACAAAATACTGAGAAGCACATACCGAAGACGCACACATTGGCCAGACAAGGAATAATGGATGGAAATAATGTTGTTCACCACGTTATAAAAAAGATGTTGAGACTCTAGAAAAAGTACAGAGAAGAGCAACCAGGATGATGCTGACTGGAGGCTAAAACATACAATGAATGGTTGCAGGAACTGGGCTTGGCTAGTCTAGTAAAGAGAAGGACTGGATAGATAAACAGGATAGCAGTCTTCCAATATTTGACAAACTGCCACAGAGAGGAAGGGGTCAATTTATTTTCTAAAGTGCCTGTAGGCCAGACAAGGAATAATGGATGGAAACTGAGCAAGGAGACATTCAACCTGGAAATAAGGAGAAACTTTCTGACAGTGAGAACAATCAACCCATGGAACAGAAGTTGCCCTCGGAAGTTGTGGGAGCACCATCACTTGAGACTTTGAAGAAGAAATTGGATTGCCATTTGTCAGAAATGGTGTAGGGTCTCCCGCTTGTGCAGGGGGTTGGACTAGATAACCTACAAGGTCCCTTCCAACTCTGATTATCTATTATCTGATCTGATCTGTTAACTGATCAAAGATTCAACCTAGAAATAAAGAGAAATTTTCTGACAGAACAATCAACCGATGGAACAGAAGTTGCCTTCAGAAGTTGTGAGTTTCATCACTGGAGGCTTTCAAGAAGAGACTGGATGGCCATCTGTCAGAAATGGTGTAGGGTCTCCAGCTGTGGCGGTGGGAGGGAGGACTAGATGAACTACAAGGTCCCTTCCAACTCTGTTGTTCTGTTACATTGGAATACGAGGTTAGGTGAACCCTCTGGGATATAGAAAAGAAAACAGGAAGCAGGTTTTTTCTTCTCTTTAACTTCGTTTAAAAAAACATGTTTTAAGATTATTTCTCCATCCCCCCTTATCTACCACGGCCCCATTAACATGAGACCTGCTTACAAAACAAGCCGAATGAATGCAAATAGCCTAAAAGTCTTCTGACAGATCACGCCCCTTCGCCGATCAACCATGTTCGAATTTGGAACATTAAAGCAGCCGGCTTTCTAAGCTCATGAAGGTAATGCAAGAAGAGTTATTAGCAGTCTAATGACGTAGTACGTCTTCTTCTTAAAGGAGCTGCCTAGCATTGATGATGTTACCTAGTATGGTAATGAAACGTCTGCAAGAAAACCACCAAACATAGAGAGCACCAAGGATGCCACAACAGTTCAATCCTGAGCTGCAAATATAGGGTTTTGCCCGGGGTGGGTTTCTACCAGTTCTGTCCACCTCTGTAGAACTGGTAGCTCTGAAGAGCAGCAGACATAGAACCGGTTCTATGTCTGCTGATGTTTTTGCCCACTCGCCTGCCCGGGCTCTTACCTGAGCTTTATTTCCTGCTGTTTCAACTTCAGCTGCTGTGCAAGGCAGTGCTGCAGTTAAAAAAGCAAGAAAAAAGTGCTTTTTCAAAGGCTGTTTCTCTGCACTTAGCGTGCTGATGACGATTTACAGGTGCGTGCCAGCAGTGTGCAGGGAAGCACATCATAAATCACTGAACCTCGTAAATCACCAAACCAGTAGTTAACCCTGTCAGATCCCACCGCTGGTTTTGCCTATGGTGCACTGTTTGGCCCAGTGAAAGGTTACAGGGAAAACGTTAATAGCATATATAGAAAGATACAGGACATTTATTTTTACAGATTTTGACAGCTCATGTCTCCAAGATCACTATAAAATAGGTAGGTAAGTGGCCAAGTTTGGAGACCCCTAATCTTGTCTATGATAACTGTGTGCTGTAACCAAAAGCCTATTCTCTTCTGGGTTGTTAGGTGAAACCATGGTAGAGGCATTCTGCCATAATTAAAATGGTAGCAACCAAGTGCAGTTGATGGGAAAAATCCACCTCCTCATTTGTGTTTAAACAAAGGAAATACTATTTCCCCCTGGATCGTGTCTCTGCAAACAGGAAACTCCTCCCCCCAATCAGCAGGAAAAGTGAACTGTCCTTCCAAGTGTACAGAAACTTGAAAAAAGATATGCCGCATTCTGAATGCTGCAGAAAAGCTATTCATTTAATAAGGACAACATGGGGGTTATTGGATTCCTGCTGATTAGAATCTCAGTGTTTTTAGATGTATTTCCCAGACATGGATCTATGTTCCGCATGCTTTATACAGACAGGCATGACTGTAATACACTAAAGGAGATTCTTCTTATCTGTTTCTCTGTGTTTTTGGAAGGCTGTTGTTAAAATGTCAACAGTAATATGCCTCTGCTGACCATCCTGAGATAGCATCCTAGTGTTGTCCTCTTTTGGAGAAGAACAAGAGTTTAAAACTGCTCATGTTAGTTTTGGATATAGCCTATAACTATATAGCCTATAACTATAACTGCGCAATACAGTCACTGTTGGTATGCAAGTAGTTCTCGACTCAGGACCACAACTGAACCCAAAATTTATGTTGTTAAGTGTTCTGACCCACGCCCTTTTTCAACAAATCAAACACAATCCAAAAGGAACAGAAACCCTGTAATGCTTTTACAAAATAATTAGCTGTGATAAGCACAAACCTTGCCAAACTGTGCAGGACTTGCCAAAAGATAACAGACAAGAAATAATTTGCAATGCAAGAATCTTCAAATACAAACTCAGAATACTGGAATGTCCATGAGGCTGGAGTTTCAAAATGTCTTTGCCTTCTGCAAAGTACGTTTCTTTCATAGCTGGCTTTAATCTTCTTGAAGGAGAGGCCATTACCTTGCAGCCTTACTCCCCAGTCAGCCGTGCTGTTGTAGCTCTTTCCTACGAACAATCCTGTGTGCACATGCACTTGGCACAGGCTTCTCGGGAACCTCCTCATCACTGCTGTCAGCCCCCACAATATCTGAAGGCAGCAGTCCACTCCCTAATGGTCCTGGCCCCTCATCTGAATACTCGCTCTCCTCAGCCGTCCGCACCTGCTGCCGGCTAACCACAACACTAGGTGAACATTTAAGTGAGTTTTGCACCATTTTATGAATTTTCTTGCCACCATTAAGTGAATCATTGCAGTTCTTAAGTTAACAACATTGTTGTTTAGTGAATCTGGCTTCCCTATTGACTTGGCTTGTCCAAAGGTCATAAAAGGAGATCTCATGTGACACTGTAACTGTCAGGCGGAGCTCCATTCAAAATCCAGGAAAGAAATACTTAGACTCTTCAGTTTAGAGAAAAGATATCTTTTACTGAAAGTTGAAGTGGTACAACCAAAGAATTCTGAATCTGAGAATTAGGCGCGCAATTCACATATAGAAAGTGATGGAAATGTTCCACCCCCAATAGTTCAAATGACACTTTCCGTTAGAAGTTGTGTATGATCATGTGGGCATCTTCAGGTGATGATGAGGCCTCTGTCCATTGACCTTGGCATATTTTATAACGGGTGCAATTGCGCAGAGAGAAGAAAGCTAAGCAGAGAATAAACCTAACTCTAGCTTATGCTCCCCCCCTCCCATTTATACAACAGATGAATGTAACACCTCCAGCCTTTTTCATCCTCCCCCAAAAAAAACCTTTATTCTACCTCCACTTCCCCCCCCCCCCATTACTTATGGCAGTTGAAAAGATGCAAAGCAATAGCAGAAGATCTTGAAGGCTGACAGTAACCATCATAAATATGAACCAATTGCCAAGCATCTGAACTTTAATCCCATGACCAAGGAAATGCTGCAATGGTCATAAGTGTGAAAAACGATTATAAGTCCCTTTTTTTCAGTGCCATTGTAACATCAAACAGTCACTAAATAAACCATTGTAACTTGACTACCTATAAATATAAATATTTGAACTATTTTTAATTGGTCTTTCATTAGCATAAAGTCTTCCAGATGCATGGGGACTAAACCTGACTGGGAATTCTGAAAGTTGCATGTCGGAACAACTGGTACCAGGCTTGAAAAGATTATGCTGCTCCTGAGCTAGATTCACACATGTTGCCAAGTCACAAGCTTGTTCACACATTTATTGCTGTATGTATGATTTTATTTATTTATTTATTTGATTTGTCAATTGCTTACAAGATAATAGATATAAATATAAACATGAGTAAGAATACAGGAAANTTGAGGTTAAAGGAGTGGGCATTAGAGAATGTAACAACAGTCAGATAGGGCATTCCAGGCATTGACCACTCTGTTGCTGAAGTCGTACTTTCTGCAATCAAGTTTGGAGCGGTTTACATTGAGTTTGTATCTGTTGTGTGCTCTTGTATTGTTGCGGTTGAAGCTGAAGTAGTCATTGACTGTCCTGTCTGGGCTGCAATAACCAGAATGGCCACTAAAGGGCAGCAAAGTGATACAGAAAATTCTAATTTGTTGCTGTGCTGCCCTCTAACGGCCATCCATATAGAGTCCTTGGTGCTCTCCAAGTTTAGTTGTTTTCTGGCAGACATGTTATAACTCAATATCTTTACAACCCAAAATTTAGGACCCAACATTTTAAGGCTAGGTCCCACTGGCCGACGGAAGCAAAACGTATGCATAAAGGACACAGCGGATGAGCAAAATTTCGGGGGTGGCTCCATCCGTTGTCCTCCACTCCAAAAAGTGGCGAAAATTTGCATAAACAGAATGGAAAAGAACGGACGGGGTAGTACATAGCGGGGATGTTAAATGGATGTTCATAGGAAGCCTAGCAGATGACAGCAGATGGAAGCAGATGACAGACATCGAAGGGCTTCCGGGGAAGAATTGCCGAAGCGGACGATATATCGGAAGGAGCGGGATGCATAGCGGGATGACGCAGATGCATTACGGACGCCAAAAGGAAGCAAGCGGATGCCCGCGTTGATGTATTCAGATGCATATCATTCACTGCGCATGCAGGGAGTATGGAATTGCATCAGCTCTGTGGATATAAAGGGATGCAGCTCGCACGCAGTCAGCATTCAGAGAAAGACGTGCTGCCACATACATCTTCAAAGAACACCATGGTTCGGTCAGTCAGGGAAGAAGAGGAAGCCGGTGCCTACTCGTGCCAGGCCTGGCAAGAAGGACAGAACCAGCATCCCACTCCCTGGCACTGACTCTGAAGCTGCTGGCTGCTGGTGCAGCTGGTGCTGCGGGTGCTGGTGCTGCTTTTGCTTCTGCCTGCTGGTGGACCAGCCCAAGGCCCTCAAGCCCTGCTGCTGAAGGTCCTGCTCCTCAAGCCCTGTGAAGGCCCTGCTGAAGCACCTGCAGAGGGAGGAAAGAGGCAAGGGAAGAGAAGGGAGAGGGAAACAGTACACTGTTTCGAGAACCATGAGGAGGAGTGCTGAATGGCTAGGGAGAACAAGTACCTGTGTGAAAGGGCCACAAGACTCTATCGTGACCCCAAGTAAGAAACAGGCCAGCTTGAGGACAAGGCAGAGAGCCTGGGCTACACGCAATGTACTCCTGGGAATGGGGTGGAAGGCACGGCACCACCGCAGCCCCGACACGGAAGGTACGTGACTTGTCTTGAAAAGCCATAGCAGGCCAAGCCTTGCGGAGAAAAATCCTGCTGGAAGAGGCCTCCATGGTCCCTCACTCGCTGCTCAAGAAGATACACAGCTGTCGAGATGACAAGGGACCTGTACAACTGCAGATCACTCCGAGATGGTGGAGCTTACCTGCACGACGGTAGGCAGCTACCCTTCAAAATCTGCAGGCTCTGCGCCGTTCTCCAGCCAGAGTGCGGAAACTAAGTGCGGTTCCTGGGAACATCCATCGATGGGAGCACTCTGACCCTCTCCCTTCGGCAATCGTTCAATCTGGAACCAGCCCCTAGAGCAGTCTACACTTCCACCGCGGGACCCACGCCCAGCTCTTACCACTGTCCAGGCAAGCTTGTCTTCAGAGGGCGCCCACGACAGAGATCCCCCCAGACAGCTGCAATCTCCCATGCCGGACTCTGAAGACTTGGGGGATCCCCCTGCTCAACAAATGGAGGAAGAGCGGCAGCCACCAAGACCAAACGACCCCCACCCCAGCTGCCACAGGATGCAGGCAGAGAGTGGCACGACTGGGAGGGCCGAGCCAACATCTGGTTCCTGGTTGGAGATCAGGGACACATGACAAGACCAGCACAGAACTTCTCTCTCAGCTGGTCGCACTTTGAACGGAGGATCCCTACCAGCTGCCACACTTTCATCACCTACGTGAGCCACACCCCTCAGGAGCGTGCTGTTTCCCGTCACGGTGACAGCTCTGTTGAGGCCTGTACATATCCACATTTGTCTATTCGGTTTCGATCCTTGCCTCCATTCACCAGGTCCTGTCCATTCCTTTGTTGTCACGAGTCAGACAAGTCTGTTTCTGCAACACTGGGTAGCGAGTGCGATGAGATTGTGCAGGAGCGCAAGCTTCCACGATGCTCCTCCACAGTCTCTGGTGATGCTGCTATGGGGTGCAGAAGTATCCTGGAAACCTTTTGCCAGGATGCCAAAGGCAATTCATCACCACCCGTTCTTTGCCCTGGACAGAGCACTGCAGTTGAAAGATCCTCTCTTTCACGGGTGAGGTTTCTGAAGTGTATGGCTTCATGAGGTATGGTTCTGAGGGGAGAAGGCATCCATCACCAATGAATGAAGTAGGGCACATCTTGTGTGTCATTGGGTAGAGAGGCGTATCTGGGATCTGGACAACACATGACAGGTTTGCAATTCCAGCCCATCCTATGAGGTCACTTGCGTTAATCTGCGGCCATCGAAACTGCCCATTGCCTGAAGCATCGATAGTTACATGAACTTTTAGTCACAATCAACCCAGGGGAAAGGAGATGGATACTGAAAAGAAGCCTCTTTAGTTGAAATAATAGTGGACACCTTGTTGCGCTGGAGCTATTGCAGGCCACGTGCTTCCCATCTATGGCTGCCAACAGTGTGGGACGAAAGTACTCCACTTGATATACCACTCATATCTGCAAGTTTTCTCACAGCCATTGTTCAGTGGGTGGAGACAATTGGACGAGAGCTCCTCCACTATACTTCGTGATGGCCCTGCACCACTTTACTCTAGACCACTTTGCTGATGCTTGTTGTGTGGCACTCTCCACGCATAGCTCATGTTTTTTGTGATGTGTTCCAGAAGCCAGGTGGCGCCAGAGTCAGTGCCACCTTCATGGTCCAGGGTCCAGGTTGAGATGCGAAGTTTTGGGTGCTCGGCTTGGTCAAACCTGGGTCTCAGACGCTCTACAAGTTCGCAATACATGTCTGGTGCATCCTTATGAAATGAGGAATGCACATGAGCGGTCTTCTCATTGCTCAGCTCCACCATCAACTGGTCATACAGTCCAACACTCCATTCTTCTCACGATCCCATCTTCGGACCCCCACAACAGCTCTGGACGCTCCTTTTTCTCCTTTGCTGGTATAAAGGTGAACCAGTTCTGAACCAGAGTTTGGTTCTTGGTTGATGAATGATCGCAGCTACCATGACGACCTGTTCATGATTACCATGGGTATGTGAGAACAATCGGATGATGTCTGGCAAGACCAAGACCAAGGGAAGAGATCTTACACCCACGGCTGTGGGACTGATTCTGAGATCCAGGTGATCTTCTCCTTTTTATAGGAATATCGGTTTTCCGCCTACTTGTCCTTCTACATAACTCTACGGACAGCTGCAGACATCCTAAATATACGAGATACATCCCAGATACAAACTTTTTGTCCATTTTGAATACTTTCTATACGAGATGCATACTCTTACATCCTTTCTATTTCTATGCTACTAACGCTGTGTAGACGTTCCGTGTACCTTTTGTTTCCTCTCTCTTTTTGTTTTCAGCTGCAGTAGATGTGAGTTGAGAGGATGGCCAGAGGATGCAGAGAGGATACAGCAGACGTTTAACAGATGATAAACGGTCATAGAACATTTGTTGCTCGTATGTCGCGGATGTACATCGTCTGCGGTGAAAAGTTCATCCGTCCAAAAAGTTTTGTGCAGCTCAAAACTTCTTGCGTGGATGAAATCACAGTGGACGGATGCTTGACGGATAGAGCGTATGAAACACGTATGCAGTGAGTACACAGTGGATGCATCATGTTTTCCAATGGATGGCAAGCTTTTTTTAACGTTTTAGATCCTCTTTGCAGTGGGACAGGGGCTTTACATTGAAGACCAATGTTTCTCAGCCTTGGCAGCTTTAAGAATTCTGGGAGTTGAAGTTCAGAAAACTTAAAATTGCCAAAGTTGAGAAACATTGTCGTATACCAGGGCTGTCAAACTCCTGGCCTGCAGGCCGGATGTGTCATGCGCTTGTCATGCCCACACCCAGTTTAGCAAGGAGGGGAAAGTCCCAATGCATCACATTATGTCGTGATGTCGTGAATTTGACACCCCTGTCATAGACAGAAAGTCAAGTTCTTGTTTAAATGAATTTTTAATCAAGTTCTAACCTTATGTGTTTTTAGCCATTTTGGATTTGCAGGAATTGGAAGGGGGAATAGCAATTTACGTCTCTAAACCCTTAAGAATGATCAAGCACACAACTTTCCAGTTCTCACATAGAAGCCGATCAGGAATGTTTGAAGGTGTGATCCAAAATGCAGAGTTGACTCAGAACATGCAAATCCATTTTTGTGATTAAAGTATAATCAGCCTTTTCATATTATTGCTGAGTAGGATAAAAGGTGTCCAATTCAGCAGAGAAAAAATTCTAGATTTATTTGAAGAGAATCACTAATGGTGACTACAGCACATACCTGGCCTTTTCAAAGACTTAATTGGTTGAAATTCATTTTAATGGGGTGGTGCTGAATTGGGCACCTGTATACATTTAGTAAAATATAATTTTAAAAATCTGCAAGCAAGAGCCTTTCTTTTTCCTATCCTCTCTGGAACTCTACTCTACTCTACTCTACTCTACCCTCTACTACCCTCTGGAATTGAAAGACTCAAGGATCTATTATATTCACACATGATTGGTATAGTATTATATACAGTATATTTGACACAGTATGTTATGTTAATCAGGCCACAACAGCTGCACTTAGATTAATACATTCCCATAGTTAATTCTAATTTACTCAATTAAGTCACAGGTTGCATCCCAAACCAAATCATAAATTAAAAAGACAGTTAGGTTCCTGTAATACGCTAAGTTTAAAAAATGCAATGGGACCATTTGCAATTACTTAAATGTTCATGTTCAAACACATTATAGATTATCAGGCTCATGGCTGGTAAGATATAATTTGTTTTAACATGAGCATCTATGTGATGAGCTGTTGGGGCTGACTGATTGATTAGAATGTTGCACTAACCCAAGCAATTATGTTTGTTCTGTAAACAATGACTGAACCATGGCCCTGCATGGTATATGAACTTGACCAATAAAACATAGAGAAGCAGAGTTGGAAGGAACCTTGGAGGTCTTCTAGTCCAACCCCCTGCTTGAGCAGACGACTCTATACCATTTCAGACAAATGGCTGTTCAGTCTCTTGTTAAAAGCCTCCAGCGAGCCATTCCACTAATTGTTCAGTAGATTGATTGTTTGTTCAGTTGTTCAATAGATAGGCAATATATGTAGTAACCACAAGGTTCCAGCCATTGATAATTGTCATGGCTTGAGATTCACAGCTGGTGGTTTGAAGACTGTGTTTTGGATAATAATATACAAACACTGCAAAAATCTGGGTATAAAAATAGTTAAGTGCCCCATATTGTTTTTTTCTTCATTTTTCTTTTTTCCCTCGTCATGCTTCGTGAATCAACAGAGCCCAGTCATGACTCAGATGCAGCATCCAAACTATATTTATTTTCATGTTTTTTTTAAAAAAAATTCATTATCACTGTCTCAAAAGCAGAGAGTGGCCAAAGTCTTTTTATCTCTGAGAGGACTTGTAAACAATAAATGATAATAGAAAAAAATTGTTCTGAAAGATTTTTGAGGTAAAAGCTAGGTAACACATTTGTAATAAGCTCAAGCATGTCCTCCTTTTTTGAGGGTATTCAGCCATACTATTAAACAATAGTTTGTTTAATCCTAGTTTATCACCCATGACTGCTGTTGGGTTTGCTTAATATGCAAAGTAATAAGCCATGGCTTATCAGCAATGTCTGGATTCCAACAACACATTACCTTAACACAATAACATCTGTACGCAGTATTTTTTCCCTGAAAAATAGATGTTTTAAGAGCTGAAGAGCTAGAAGAGACAAATGATAATATAGACCAGTGTTTGTCAACCTTGTCAGCTTAAGATGTGTAGACTTCAACTCCCAGAATTCCTCTACCAGCAAGCTGGGAATTCTGGGAGTTAGTCAACTGTTCCACTGTATTAAGACTGTGTTTATACAACACAAACTTCCTGCACAGTGCAAGGATGATCAGCAAGGTCCCTTCTAATCTGCAGTTCTATAAGCACATTCTTTCCATGAGATAAGGCTCAATCTATTTTCTTGAATTGCACATTATGGACCATAAACCACCAAGGCTGAGCTTGCCCCAATCAGTAAATTCAAATGTACTTGGTTGAATTTATGAACACAGTCCAGCACTGAGTTTACAAGCATTGTTACAAGTCTACTGAATTAATCAACTTGGCTGAGCTCATGCAACACAACATTGCCTTTGCATAACCCAGAAACTTCCCAAGCATACTTTAGCCCAGGGGTGTTCTGGAAACCCAGCCTGGGTGGTTAATTTATGGTTTTGTACCTGTTGAAAGCTAAGAAATTGCAGTTAGCATGGTGAAGCTTATCAAGTAGGGTGCCACAAACAAGCAAACCATTTTTTAAGCCCAGCATGTTAAACAAATGCAGGAGTAACCCCCAATTGTTAACCAGAATCTGGCTGCTGCTTCAATATAGAGCTGCTGAAAAACACTCCCAGGTGAACAGCTTCCAACACCTCTAGGCTGTAAATTACGACAGATGCTTCTCCTGTTAAAATTTGAAAGGGTGGAGTTGTTGACACAATTAAGTTGGAGCCTTGCCTCAGGTCTTGTCCTACTTTTAAGCAGGGAACAGGCAGCTGTAGCTTTCTAAACTCAATATAAAACAGCAAGAATTCAGCAACATCAGGAGGAAAGACAACTTAAAATATCATGTAGTTCAATTCATCTTGGCTTTAGCTGTGGGATTTTAGCTGCTAGGGTTGTAAACCATGACTGATGGCTTTGTGTGCAGGCTCCATAATGCATTATTGAATAAGCCCTGGTTAAGTAAATCAGGTGTGGTAGGTGGATAGAACTTAAATACAGGCAGTCTTTGACTGGCAACCATTTTGTTCAATGACTGTTCAAAGTTACAACACTGAGAAAGTGACTTACAACTGGTTCTTACACTTATGGTCACTGAAGTATCCCCATGGTCATGTGATCAAAATTTAGGTGTTTGGCAACTGTCATACGTTTACAATAGTTGTAGATTCCCAGGGTTGTGTTCGCTGTGGTGGAGCAGAGGTTAGAGTGCAATTCTGCCGATTGCCAGCATTTTGATTCTCACCAGGCTCAAGGTTGACTCAAGCCTTCCATCCTTCTGAAATAGGTAAAATGATGACCCAGATTGTTGGGGGCAATATGCCAACTCTGTAAACTGCTTAGAGAGGGCAGTAAAAGCACTGTGAAGCAGTGTATAAGTCTAAATACGACTGATATTGTTATTTGTGACCTTCCCAATTGACCTCCGACAAGCAAAGTTAGTTGGGGAAGCCAGATTTGCTCAAAAACGGAATGATTCCATTTAAGAATTGTGGCAAAAAAGGTTGTAAAATCCAGTGTGATTCACTTAACAACATCCTTGTTTAGCAAATGAAATCCCAGTTCCACTTATCTTCCTAAGTCAAGATTACCCCTGTAGCAAACGTGCTTGTGATTGCTACTAGCTACTCAGTCATGGGTTTTAAATTTCACTGAAGCTTAAAAGGTAAAGGCTGCTATTTTCCTAATTTGACTCATTGAGCCATGTGTTTGGTGTTTTACTTATCGTTTTATCATGAAGACTGTTTTGATACAGCTTTTCTCAGTGTCTCTGCTCTCACAGAATGAAACTGACTGAATTACAAAACGGAATGTTGCATGGTGCTCTCTTTGCTACCCCATACAAAACAACCTCTGATGTTTGTGGGAGCTGTCAAAAAAAATCATGTTGGCAGCTGCAACTACACAACACAAGCCATTGTGTAGTTTCACACTCCTTTTTATGGCACAGGTGAAAAGAATTGGAACTCTGTACACCTACAACAGGCAACTTTGTTTCTTAAAAATAAATCCCTGCATACTGTTTGCTTAATTTTGGATCCCTCAGGAAAAAAAAAAACCCCACAAATGTAACACAGGTACATTTTTGCTTTTGAAGCTCTTTTATTTAGATTCAAATATTGCAGGTTCACATTTTGTCCATCAGTCCTACTACTATTTCTAAGATAAGACAGCATGCTTTCTGCGTTGGCTTCTCTGCCAGAGAAATGTATGTAGCTCTATCTATGTCATTACAGAAGAGCATATCCAGTTTTCTTTTTGTTTAAAAGAAAGAACATTGATTATTAAAATAGAGGGAAGCTGAGTTAAAAATACATGATTCACAAAATGCATCCCTGGGCAAGTCAAATGCCAGAGACTATTTATACAGAAACATTATCCACAGTCAAAAACTTTATGGCATTCTGAAAGTCTAAATTTGCTCGCAAAAGTGTGTGCAAATTAGAGCTATCTCTACCTCTTGACTGACATAGCAGCTGGAAAGCAATAGAAGATAATATTTCTAGCTCAGGGTTGAACAGTTGTGGCACCCTTGGTGCTCTCTGAGCTTGGTGGTTTTCTTGCAGACGTTTCATTACCGCACGAGGTAACATCAATGCTAGGCAGCACAGAAAATGTTACTTAACATGGTAATGAAATGTCTGCAAGGAAACCACCAAGCTTAGAGAGCACCAAGAACCCCATAGCTGGTAATCCCTATGAAACCAGAAACAGGCTTGATCAAAGAAGCTCCCATGGTATCCTCCAGCACAGTTCCCATCATCCCTGCCTCCAGTGATGGGAATTGTAATTAATCATTCCTGACAGGCCCCAGATGGAGAAGGCTGCACATTACATCAATTAGTCCCTTGTACCAGGATAATATTCTTGGCCAAGGAAGTTTTCACTCTGAAAATGAAGCCTCTTAAAAAGCAAACAAATTTGCATATATTGACTCAATGGTTCTGATGATACTCTTGCAGCTTCAAATGCATCCAGAGAACTCTTAAAAGTCAATTGCTTAGGAGTTCTGAATAGATGCCATGTTTGCACAGCTAGGAAGGTTTCACAGATCATGACAGCTTAACATGTTATGTAAATTCAATCTATCTCCACAGGCAAAAACCTAGAACTGGAAGAAAATTCATTTCTGCTAAATGATGGTAACATGGGAAAGAAATCATGATTTCTTTTTTTCCCCCAGCATATAAAAAAATTAAGGCAACTATCCAATGTCTGAAAAAGCAATGATGTTTAAATATATTAGTCCATACGTATCTAGTTCCTAAGACCTTTATGTAGTATGCAGGTACCTAGGCTTAAAAGTTTTATTTTGGTCATGGTCTCTTGATCCATTGTATAGCAGCAGAAAAAAATAATATTAAGCCCGATCAAACTGAGGAAGGGCCAGAGGAGAAAAATAGGACTTGACTTCAGAAAGCTTTTTTCAAGTTCCTAGACCCCTGCAGGTTATATACCCCCATCCTTGCAATGTGAAATCTCTACATCCCTATGGATGTAGCCTGAGTAACAGTGACCCTTGCAGAATCAAATCTTAAAAATAATGAAGACCTATAGCTACACGTTGTTAGTTTTCCAGTATAAAAAACAGTAAAAAAAATCTAATCCAGCATCTCCCCTGTGATATCAATAAGTAGCTAGCTTCTGAAAAAGCACTCAACCATTTACTCGCAGAAAGGTGAACAGGTTTGATATAATTGAATATCACACAATGGAGAGGGTGGGTTCAAACTCCTTTTTGCAACAGCAGACCAAGGATGAATTAAACCAATGTTTCTCAACTGTGGCAACTTTAAGACGTTTGGACTTCAATTCCCTGAATTCCCCAGCCAGCTTGGCTAGCTAGCTAGGGAATTCAGGGAGTTGAAATCCAGACATCTTAAAAATTACAAAGGTCGAGAAACACCGAATTAAACCAAAGAATTCTTTGAAACTTAAGTGCCATAAATAAAAAAATGATCCTAACTAGCATCTACTTTCTATACTTCATCACCTTGGATTAAAAATCTGATACAGATTCCAAAAAGGGAGGGAATGAAGGCAAGAAGGAAAAAATGCCAAGAGTCTAGACAGAATTATAGGAATATTCTGGAAAGAAAAAAGCATTAGTTTTCTCACTAGTTTAAGGTAATCAGGGGTATCCAACCTTGGCCATTTTAAGACTTGTGGACTTCAAGTCCCAGAATTCCCCAACCATGGAATTCCCCATGTTGGCTAGGGCAGGGGTCCCCAATCATCGGGCCCTGGACCAGTACCGGTCAGTGGATCATTTTGTACCGGGCCGCAAAGAATGAATAATCATGATTAAAATATATATAAAAANTAAAGAAGCTCTTTACTATTAGGGAAAAATTGATTTTGCCGGTCCTTGAAAAAGTGTTTCTGCGTGAAACTGGTCCCTGGTACAAAAAAGGTTGGGGACCACTATGCTCGGGAATTCTGGAAGTTGAAGTCTACACATCTTCAAGTGGCCAAGGTTGGACACCTTGAAGGTAAATGAGGTTTCTACTCTCCGTTAGGCAAATTACCAATCCTTTTTTTTCATATTCCAGTTTTATAACTTTAGCACCATTTCCTCCAGTCTAGATTATTAGACTGCAATTTATGGATTCCTCAACTAGCACAGGATTTTTCAGTTGAGCTGGCTGAGAACTGTGGGGTTTCATATCCCAATAGTGATCAGCCTGGTGAAGGTAGCATATCCATTTCTCTTTAATAGCATAAAAATGTTGTATCAGGGAAAATTTCAATGCTTGAATTAAAAGCCTATCAATATCCATTATTTTGATTCTATTACAGCCATGAAGGCCTCAAATTTATTTTGGAATCAAATGACAGGGCTGTAAATCGGGACAGCAGTTAGACTGCAGCAATAATTCAGTTTCCAGCATATATCTGCTGCCCTCTAGCTGTTGTCTGGATTTATGCAGCCTAGATGTGGTCACCTAAAATATGTAAAGGAGATCAGAGTAATAAATTCCCTTGAGCACTAGAAGAAAGAATAAACTTTCTCCCTATTTCTGGAGGACCCAGATTGTTGGGGGCAATATGCTGATTCTGTAAACCAGGGGTGTCAAACTCATGTCATCACAGTGGCATCACGTGACGTATTGGAACTTTTCCCCCCTTTGCTAAACTAGGCGGGGCGGGGCCAGCACATGACGCATCCGGCCCGCAGGCCGTGAGTTTGACACCCCTACTGTAAACCGCTTAGAGAGGACTGTGAAGCCCTGTGAAGCGGTATATAAGTCTAAATGCTATTGCTATTATGGATGTGAAATTGGCAATGTGGGGAAACGAAAGTACCTTATCTCAGCTCTTGTTATTGGTCCATCCAGCCTGCTGTCAACTATTCTGATTGGTTGGAAATTAAACAAGGAAAATTCTGTGCAGAACTGAATGGGAATTGAGGAAAATGTCTGGTTGTTGGGAAGAAGGTGGTTTTATTTTTCCTTCAACTCCTGATGTTACTTGGAAGAAGCAGGCTAAAGGTCCAGGTGAGGTGGAGCATTACAGGTAGTCCTCGACTTATAATGGATCATTTAGTGACCATTCAAAGTTACAGCAGCACTGAAAAAAATGTTTTATGCCAGTTTTTCACTTATCACCACTGTTGTAATCCCATGGTTGTGTAATCAAAATTCACATGCTTGGCAATTGGCTCATATTCATGACAATTGCCATGTCCCAGAGGGTCATGTGATCCCCTTTTGTGACCATCTGACAAGTGAAGTCAATGGGGAAGCCAGATTCACTTTATAACTGTGTTACTAACTTAACAACTGCAGTGATTTACTTAACAACAGTGGCCAGAAAGGTAGTATAATGGGGCAAAATTCAGTAAATAATTGTCTTGTTTAGCAACAGAAATGTTGGGCTCAGTTGTGGTCATAAGTCAAGGACTACCGGTATACAAACCCCATCAAATTTCAGTTGGGTAATGCAACCTATACAAGCCAGATGTAGAAGCATTGGGAATATTCCAGTGATCTCTGGCTTGTTCAACAAACCATAGTTTTTCCTAAAAAAAATATAGCTCACTATTGCAACCAACTACAGTTGTAAAATATGATTTTCAGATTTTGGAAATGGCTTCCTTTTTCTGGACATACAAGGTTAAATTTTGCAACCCTCTCCATCTGCACATGTATAATTCAAAGAAATTGTCCAGGATAGAAATTGTCCAGGATTTTTAAAGTATGAACTCAATACTGCAATCTTTATTATTTCCAGTATCTATAGTTAAGTTTGGGCATCAGGGAAAGTTCACACGATCTTTGTCTAACCCTTAAAGATCAGCTTTACTCTCTTTCTTAAAAAAAAAAAAAGGATAAACATTTTTATGTTTTCCTATCCTTGTGGGGTAGAAGGGAAATGCAGCTTGGACAACTCCTTTTTTTTCCTTTGAAAAAAAGTTTAAAATACATACATTGCAGGATTGCTGGACTTTGCCAGGAATTGCCCAGCAATGGTTTGGGAAAAAGAAGAGGAAACAGGGCAAGGGAGAGAATACATCCAGTTCACTGGTCCTCCTGATAATAATAATAGTTGGCTGAGTTCTGATTCTCAAGGGGGGCTGCGTTGCTTGCCACCCCAGCGTTGCCTTGGGGGCAATACTTGGGGTCATAGATTTGACGGCCCAAACCAAACACCTGCCCACTCTGGTTGGCACCCTGGTTAGAGCCCATTTGGAGGGACATGGAGCTGTCATCACATTTGTCTGTGCCCAGCTTGGAATCATAGATGTGCCGGCGGGTTCCTGGAGCTGTCATGCCCACCTGAATGGGAAGAGAAAACAGATAATGTGGTCAGGCTTCCAACAAACACCTCCAACAGAATCAAAACTCCAAGGCAGGCATATCCCTCAAAACATTGATTTATTAGGCATGACGTGGTGGCTCAGTGGCTAAGATGCTGAGCTTGTCGATCAGAAAGGTCAGCAATTTGAATCCCTAGTGTCGTGTAATGGAGTGAGCTCCCGTTGCTTCTCCCAGCTTCTGCCAACCTAGCAGTTCGAAAGCATGTAAAAACGCAAGTAGAAAAATAGGGGCCACTTTGGTGGGAAGGTAACAGTGTTCCATGAGTCTTTGGTGTTTAGTTATGCCAGCCACATGACCACAGAGACATCTTCGGACAGCGCTGGCTCTTCAGTTTTGTAACAGAGATGAGCACCGCCCCCTAGAGCCGGAAACAACGAGCACATACATGCGAGGGGAACCTTTACTTTATTGGCACATCTGGGAAAAACCTGATTCTGAAGGCCCTGAGGTTTTCCCCACCCAAATGAAAACCCCAAAGTTCTTTCCCCCAGGTCACATGTCCCAACCAAGTCGCATCCTTCATCCTGGCTGGCTTTGGTCCACACTTCTCCAACACCTGGTAGGGCATCCTTGGCTCCCACGGGAAAGAATGTTGCTTTGGCTACACATCCGCAGCTATCTCGATCTTCCCCCACTCATGTTCCCACAGTTCCAAATCAGCCTTGCTGTGGCAACCCTGAAGATGCTTCCAAAATGGCTTCAGCCCCAAATGGCTTCAGGGCTGACATATTGTTTATTGTTGTTCTCCTATATTCAGAATGGCATATATTGAGATTAAATTCTGATACACTGCTCTCAAAAGAAGGAACGCCCCTACCACCACCAAACGGTCATTGTCCCAAGGATAACTATAATAATATAATAGCAGCAGAATAAAAAATGCCAAGTTATAATAAAACCTATATATATGTAGAAATATTAATCACAATCCATTCTGAGTACATAGCGGAAAAAGGAGTCTTGAGAGTGAACAAGATAGATACTATACGGTATAAACCTATTACAGAATCAACTTGTTCTGCTTCAGATACCACGAAGCTTCCTCCCAGAAGGCAACAAGGAAAACTGGTCATGGAGAAGATGTGTAAAATCCCTGACAATGTTGCGGACCCTGATCAAGTAACACTTATGTGCTAGTCTAAAGCAGTAATAGTTCCAAACCATGAATGGATGGATGTTTATCACAACCAAAGGTAAAAGGTAGAACTGGAAACAACTAAAACACAATTAAATAAAAGTTAATATAGTTAATGGTAATGATTGACACAAAAAATATGTCACAGCTATGGGAGATCTTTCATCAAGAAGAGAGAAACCAGGATTGTATTTTATTTGGAACAGAAATGTCTGGCTTATCTGTAGTGCAAGCCATAATATGGTTTGCTTTTGGCTTACAGTGAACTATCTGAAGGAAAAGATTGTGGCTTGTCATTAGCAATTGGAAACATGGCTGATTAGTCTACAAATTCTGGCCTGAATGATGTCTGGGGTCAGATACCATGCTTATTTCTGGCCTGTTTTCATGTCTTCCCCAATTGTCCTAGTTAGTGTCAGCAGAAATGGAGAAAATGAAGAATTGACCCAATAAATTACAAAGATTTTGCTAATCTGAAAAACAGGCATTGAGTTTGTGTACTACATCAAGACAAAACATGGTCTGTAAATCTTGGATTAGGATTCATTGCAATGTGTGAGTTTACCTGACTGCTCATCCAACAAACCATAGTTAAATCATGGCCTAAAGCATGTAATTACCGAGCTGAGATATTCTTGTCAAAGTTTAACAAAAGGGGGTAATTTTCTGATGCTGTATTTCTGCTGTAGGCATGGATCCTGTAAATAACCTTGGGGGGGACCTCTTTTGGCTTGGAAGACAAACTCTTTATGACAGTTTTTAAAAATTAAAACAAAACAAAAAGTTAAAGCAAAGATTTAAACACTTTGTGTCGGGCTCCATTAGTGATGATAAACTGAGCCCGTCATGCAAGAGCCGCTGAAGCCTAACACTCTATACTTCCAGGATTGTGCTTTGACGGAATGGGATGATCAACGGTGATGAGAGGGGGAATCCGGGAAAGCCCCTGTCCTTTTGCAGCTTTTGGAATCGACTGTAGTACTGCAATGGATGATGGGGAGTGGATATCTGGGTATATAGTTTACTTGCGAGTAGGTAAGTTTCATAAGCAAAGGATAAATTGCAGAGATAGGAAACAATGGACATATTAGGTATAACCGGATGATGACCTAAAGGGAAATTAAGGGGCTAATTAGGGGTGAGTACAGGAGGTAGGAGCATTTAGGTGGGTGTGTTTATACCTTTAAATAACATTGGAAGGCAGAAGCTTCCAATGCTAACCTAGACCGGATTGTATGCCGTTTTTGCCAGATGGGAAGTTTGTTGTTTGACCTTAAAGACCTTGAAACCTGCTTTCTGTTGTTGTATGGTGGTTTGTGTGCAAATCTGCGAGCTTTCAGAAGACTGGCTGAGACTTTGTAAGAGTTCTTACCTGGCTAGCACACTTATTGGTACCCATCTGCAAACTGATGGTGGAATGGTCCATTGGAGGTAGTATCTGGTTCTTGGGATCATAGAGATGCCTCCTGGTCCCATAGGCGGTCATTCCTGACTGGCTAGCGCACTTGTTGGTGCCCATCTGAAGAGAAACAGCAGCTTGATTAAGCCTTAACAGAATAACAGAGTTGGAAGACACCTTGGAGGTCTTCTAATCCAACCCCCTGCTCCATCAGGAAACCTTGTACCATTTCAGACAAGTGGTTGTCCAATCTCTTCTTTAAAACTTCCAGTGTTGAAGCATTCACAACTTCTGGAAGCAATTTGTTCCACTGATTAATTGTTCTAACTGTCAGGAAATTTCTCTTTAGTTCTAGGTTGCTTCTCTCCTTGATTAATGTCCACCCATTGCTTCTTGTCCTGCCTTCCGGTGATTTGGAGAATAGCTTGACTCCCTCTTCTTTTTGGCAGCCCCTGAGATATTGGAAGACTGCTATCATGTCACCCCTAGTCTTTCTTTTCATTTAATTAGATATACCCAATTCCTGCAACTGCTCTTTATGTTTTAGCCCCGAGTCCCCTAATATGTTTTAGCCTCCAGTCCCCCAATTTGTTGCTCTTCCCTGCACTCTTTCTAGAGTCTCAACATCTTTTTACATCATAGCAACCAAAACTGGATGCAGTATTCCAAGTGTGGCCTTACCAAGGCATTATAAAGTGGTATCAACACGTCACATGATCTTGATTCTATCCCTCTGTTAATGCAGCCTAGAACTGTGTTGGCGGTTTTTTGGCAACAAAGCTTACCATGTCAGATCTATTCTACATCTACAGTAGATGTCTGGATTTCATCCACTTGGTCCATAAAATTGACAAAGAAAGCACTTTACAAGAGAAGGTCTCAAAACCAGGACTTCCTGACTGCACAGCTTAGTCTTTTGGCCATATGCTATACCAGCTTAGATCTCCATTTTTTTTTCCAAAATCCACAAGGTCACCAAACTTACCTGTAGACCAATGACACAATGTCCAGCCTTGAGTTTTTCATCGTTAAAGGCTCTCTCCTGTTTC
This sequence comes from Laticauda laticaudata, assembly GCA_004320025.1. Lineage (NCBI taxonomy): Eukaryota > Metazoa > Chordata > Lepidosauria > Squamata > Elapidae > Laticauda > Laticauda laticaudata. The sequence continues at coordinate 57,981 of BHFT01015919.1, read as the reverse complement.
TCTGAATATTTCACTCCAATATCCATCCCACTTTCAATACCTTTTGTTTTCGCCTGCAAGAAGAGATAACCCCCCCAAAAAATTATTCCTGCATGAAAGTTTCAGGTCCTTCGCAATAATTGCACAGTTCTCAGTTTTAATCACAGTGATTAAAACAACCTTATATTTCTGCTACCAGTACATAAGCTGATTGAATTCCATACTCTGGTGAGTGGTTCCTTGTTAAGAGTTTGCAGCAGAAATTCTAGTCCAGAAAACACACATATGACTGATTCAGCAGGATCAATAACTTCTTTATATACAGAACAACACTGAGTAAAGTTTGCAATACCATTTGTAGATTCTTTCAAGGTAACATCAGCAAAAACATAAACAGCAGCTCAGAGGGCTCAGGACAGATACCAGTTTCAGTTTCAATTCTCAGCAAAGCACACAGAGCCAAACCACACCCAGGCTGTTAGTGAGTAAGTATGGCTGGTCTGTTGCCGGTCTTATTCACTTGCTGACTTTGTTAACCATGTCACTGCCAGTTAATGAATATACTCTGACATTCCTGTCAGCTCTTTAATCTGTTTTGTAAAAAGCACAGAACACTGGAGAGCAGAAACACAACTCTGGATAAATCAAGCACCTTGATAGTCATTGTAAAACTAGCACTCTGCAGGGGAGATCCCCATAGTCAGGGATATCTGAAAGGGAGGTGGATCATAAAGGCAAGATGGCTAGATCAAAGAGCCAACGAAAAGAGTTAAATAATACTTACAGAATGCTAACCTACCTCAGATACCTAAAGAGATTGAAATAATGTTAGAAAACACACACATATACCTTATACATATGTGAATTAGGAATGTGTCTGTCTGAGCTATTTATGCATGCTTTCTGCTTGTTTTAGACTTAAGCCAGGTTTTTCCTTTATCACTTTGGTAATGAATCTGGCCCATTTCTGACAAAGTCATCTTCCTTACCTTCCACAATAACTTTCCAAAAACAGAAGTGGACCAAATTTGCCATGGCAGAATGTGGCAAAAGAAAGAATGAGTCTGAAAATAGGACAGGTGTAGCCGATGGCTGTGGAGAAAGTAACCATTAAAAATATCCCCCAGTGTATTCTTAGGAGTATACCTCGCTCTTCCCAGTCATGTGACCCAGAGCAGATCCTTTTTTTTTTTAATGTTGAAAATAATCCTAGAGGCGGGCTACATTTGGAAAAATGAATTGGAATATAGGAGTTAATAGTAATAGCCCTTAGACCTATATACTGCTTCACAGTGCTTTACAGACCTCTATAAGCAGTTTTACAGAACCAGCCTATTGCCTCCAACAATCTGGGTCCTCATTTTACCGACCTCAGAAGGATGGAAGGCTGAGTCCACCTTGAGCCTAGTGAGATCTGAACTGCCAAAATGCAGGCAGACAGCAGTCAGCAGAGGTAGCCTGTAGTACTGCATTCTAACCACCGCGCCACCACGGCTCATGAAGCCTCATCTCCTCTTGACATGCCCTTCTCTTGATGCATCCGCACAATTACAATTAAAAACTTGGCATTCTGCCCTCATGGTATTCAAATCACACCAATGATAATGGCAGTAGCAGCCTCAACAGGCAGGCCAGTCACCTTATGTACACATGCAGAGTTAAGATGGAGAACTAGCAGTTTGTCCTCCATGGAAACAATAGGATCTTTTTACTCACCATGCCTGCCAGAGCAAGGAGTGACACCTGCACTTGAGTCATATTTCCACTCTCGTACAAATCGTTGGCTTCAAACAGATCGACGGGCTTCAAACCATAGCTTAGTAGGGACTTGATGAAGTTGGAGAGGTTCTCCAGCTGTTGGAAGAAAAGAGAGGGGACAGTTTTCTTGGATGAGAAGTGGAACATTTTCAAAGGAAAAAAAAATCCAAGAAAGTCTAATTGCCTTTTGGAAAAAGCACTTTGGGGACAGCATATAGACAAACAAAAATTATTTAAATTATGTGTAATTCAACTTTGGAATTAGCTACACCACAAAATTCAAGGAAATCATAAGAGATAATGGCTATTAGCCTTGATGATAGAGGAACTGCCTCCGAAGGCTATCTGCTGGGAGATTAAGGATTTCCTTGGAAAGTTGATGGTTCACTGTGAAAACAGACTGCTGGACTAGTTCTTATGTTGTTTGAATCTCATTTGTCCATAGCTTTGTTCTCATGTTCAGTAATAACAGCAACAGCATTTAGACCTATATGTTTATATACTTTACAGCACTCCTTGGGCAGTTTACAATGCCCAAGCATTGTTTGCCCCCAAACAATCTGGGGTTTCATTTTTACCAACCTCGGAAGGCTGAGTCAACCTTAAGCCTCATCAGGATTGAGCTCCAGGCTGTGGATAGAGTTCACTTGCAATAGTGCATTTTAACCATTGTGCCACCAGGGGTCTTAATGTGCAACCAATGTGCACAAACCCTCTCCCCCTCCAAAAAATGATACAGTTGCTCTTTATATATGCAGAATTGCTCAGGCAACTCTTGGTAGCTGTAACCAAGTAGAAAAAAAAATCCTCTAAAAATATGGGAAATGGTCCAGATCAGGGGTTTCCAACCTTGGCAACTTTAAGCCTGGTGGACTTCAACTCCCAGAATTCCCCAGCCAGCAAAGCTGAAGTCCGCCAGGCTTAAAGTTGCCAAGGTTGGAGACCCCTGCTCCAAATGACAGGGAGAACATCTGTCTCCAAGCAGAACCTGGATGGATGGATCCTGATGGGATCGTCTCTCCGGTCCCAATGTAATGCAATGCCTGCAAGTTGTCAGCCGGAAGTGGCAGAGGATTGAATTTATCATAGTGTTTCCAAATTAGGGCAAGTTAAAAACCTTGGCTGTATCAATTTACGACTTATGAATATGCAAAATGAACACTGCCTATTTTTTTTTTCAGGCAACTACCCCAAAAGAAACAAATAAGGATTAACCACTGGGTAAAACAAGGTTTAGAGTTCAGTGGCTTTATCACAACCTTCTGTAACCTGGCACACCTCTTGCCCGAAGTGTTGAAAGCATACCCACAATCCTTAGCGGTTCTGCAGTCCCAACACGACAGAGCACACCTGTTTGGAGAAAGCCTCTGTATCACCTTCCACTAAAGCTGATCTCAACAAACAAAGACAAAAACAAATGTCTAGCTTGGCAGAAAAATGCCCATTAAAAAACCCAGAAGGCTGCCAGGCCATTGAACAAGGTTTTCAAAAGGTGGGATTTTGGCATCCTCAAGAGCTAATCCTAGTCCCTCCATGACCAGCAAAACCAGCTGGGCAGACTGGTTCAGCCCACGCCCAGGCATTCTCTTTCAACTCTTGCTTACAAAATAGCACAGGAACCACAGAGACACACAGTAATCTTAAACAATTTGACAGGGACGCTGCTTCCCAAAATACAGCTTTCCTTCTCTGAGAGGCCAAATTCATGAATCTAAGCAACTCGGCTGGCCAATTACAGATACAACCAGTTCAGAGTTCTGGTCCAGTTCCCTGCAAATTTTCAAGCACAGCATGAAGGCTGAATTGGCTTTTCCCCATTCCTGGTTTCCAGGATTTGGTTATTCAGTGATAGATTGCACCTACTCTTGGAAGTTCCATTTGGAATTAACTGTAGGTAGTCCTCGACTTACACCCATTTGTTTAGGGACTGTTCAAAGTGACAACGGCACTGAAAAAGGTGACTTATGACCAGTCCTTGCACTTACAACTGCTGCAGCATCTCTAGGTTCACAGGATTCAAATTTGGGCACTTGGAAACTAGCCTGAATTTACAACAGTGGCAGCATCTTAGGATCACAAGATCGCCATTTGCACCCTTCCCAACCATCTTCCCACAAGAAAAGTCAATGGGGGGAGCCAGGATTGCTGAAGGACCGTATGATTCACTTAACAACTGCAGTGATTTACTTACCAATCCTGGCAAGAAAAGTTGTAAAATTAAGGCTAACATAACCACAGCTTCTAAAAAGCAGAGACATCACCCTGCCAACAAAAGTGCATATAGTCAAGGCTATGGTTTTCCCAGTTGCAATGTATGGATGTGAAAGTTGGACATAAGAAACGGCTGGCGCCAAAGTATTGAGGCCTCTGGTGCTGGAAAAGACTCCTGTCGTCCTTGGACTGCAAGGCGATCAAACCGGTCAGTCCTAGAGGAGTCAACCTGTCTGCTCTTTAGAAGGCCAGATCATGAAGATGAAACTCAAATACTTTGGCCCCTTAACAAGAAGGAAGGACTCACTAGAGAAGAGCTCAATGCTGGAAACGATTGAGGGCAATAGAAGAAGGGAACGGCAGAGAATGAGGTGGTTGGATGGAGTCCACTGAAGCAGTAGGCATGAGCTTAAATTGGACTCTGGAGGATGGTAGAGGACAGGAAGGCCTGGAGGAACGTTGTCCATGGGGTCGCAATGGGTCGGACATAACTTTGCAACAAACAACAACAAATCACAGCTTTGCTTCATGATGGACATTCTGGTCCATGCTAGTCATAAGTTGAGAACTTCCTATAATGGGCAACTCAAATCTTGAGAAACTGGATCTCCTGGAAGCCAGCTTTTATCAGGCAGGCTCTATTACATCCCCGGACTCTTAATGTATAGAGCATTACATTAACATTACATTTACATTACATTACATTACATTACATTACATTACATTACATTACATTACATTACATTACATTACATTACATTACATGTGCGAACACAGAGAAACATGTTCTGACTCCACACATTGTTGCTTAATCATAGCTTGCATCCCACTTTTTTTTTAAAAAAATCATTGCTAATTAATTTCCCATCACTGCAGGCACATATTTACCTGATGCCAGTTGAGAGAGGAGGTGTTGATTTTTTTTATTGAACCAGGCTGTAGTTTGTTGATTAATCTGGAGAGTAAAAACAATTTCAGTTAGATTTAATGCAGTTTTTAAAGTCACTTGCTGTTATCACAATGGGAAGGAAAATCATGTTTACACGAACGTCTGTAGAATGAATTCTTTCCTAGGTATGCACAAACTAGAAGGCAAACTCCATTTCACTCCCAAATTTTACAAGCAAGAAGGAAGAAATGAGAAGGAAAACAAAAGTGACATTACATAGGCCAACTACTTATTTTAAAAAAAGGACAGGTAAGAAAAAATACAACAATGTGCATGTTTGCAGAAAAGTACATATGCTTCTGTATAAAAACAAATAAGCAAATTGGTGCAGTGATGAAACGAAACCAAGTGAAAGCAGATGAGAGTGGAGAAAAGAAATGAAGCAACAATCATTAGGCTCTGTAAATTATTTTTGCATCATATGAAACATGATCACCATCTTTCATCTTTCACCATCTCATAACCCAATGTCACACAACCCTTTAAGCATTCCAGGCCTCTCCCTGTCTCCACAAACCATTTTTGGAGCTCACTGGCTCTTCCTGAAAAGAATATAACTTCTTATAACACATCCTGGAAGAGATTATAAGATAACAGCAGGAACGATGCTTTGAGGTGCAAGTTTCTCTTCATCAGCCCACTTACTCGCAAAGTATGACGCCATCTTTCAGCCCCTTCTGGAAATCGGGGCCAATCTGCCTCCCAGTGAGGTTTTCTATCCATACCCGTAATTCCGCTTCCTTCTGTGGGTCATATTTCTGGGCAAGCTGAAAAGAGAAACAAATCCAGTTTGAAAAAAGAAAGCTTTATCCATGCATCTGGGAATGTATTACAGATAATCCTTGACTTACAACTACAACTGAGCACAATATTTCTGTTGTTGAGCAAGACAGTTGTGAAACAAGTTTTGTCCCCCATTTTCTGGCATTTCTTGCCACTGTTCTTAAATGATTCACTATGATCATTAAGTCAACAACACAACTGTTAAACACAGTGACTTTGCTTATCAGATGGTCACAAAAGGTGATCACATGACCCCAGGACACTGCAACCATCCTAAATATGAGCCTCTTGCCAGGAATTTGAATGTTATCATGTAACCATGGGGCTGTTGCAATGAATTGTTGAAAGTTGAGGACTATCTGTGTTCATCCTGATCGCTTGTTGAGCTATGGATGGCTAGGACAGTGGGATTAGGAAGAAGCAACTGAGAAGAGTCGTACCTCCTGAGAGGAAGGAATGACAGTAGTCTTGACTTATGACCAGTCACTGAGCGATTATTAAAAGTTATGCCAGACTTCCCCAGGTATATAATGACCCCCCCTTGCAGTCATGTGACTGCATTTTGGATCTTGGCAATTGGCCTACATTTACTGGGATGTTTGCAACATCCCAGTGACTGCAATTCATGGGGTTTTTTGGGGAGAGGGGGCAGAAACCAGCATTTACTGCAGACAATGAACTAGCTTAACAACTGCTTTTTAACAACTACAGAATTTACTTAATGACTGCCTCAGAAAAGATTGCAAAATTGGGCATGATCTTAGCAACCAGTACAACTTCTGAGTATAATTCCGGGCTTAATTATGGTCATTAAGTCAGATGTAGATGGGGCTTACCATCAGAAGATTTTTTTTATAAAAAAGGGCATGCAATAATTTACATAAGGCTATATGAATGTTAGGTACTAAACAGTGTGCACAATTCAATTAGGATGAAAGGGTTACTGATTTATAATTCAGATGCAGATCTGTATTCATATATGAAAACTATTCCACTGTGTATTGGATTCATCAATTACAACTGCTAAATCCAACAGATGCTATTGGAACCCTCTTAGTAGATATTATATTCCTTAATCTGACAAAGTATTCCATGATATTCTGATTTGTGAAGATGTGGTCTGATTAGATATATATAGTTCACTCATACATAGGGGTGGGATTCTACCAGTTCTGTCCACTTCTGTAGAACCGGTTGCTCTGAAAAGCAGCAAACAGAGAGCATACATAGAACCAGTTCTATGTCTGTTGATGTTTTGGCCTACGCGACTGCCTGGGCTCTTACCTGACCTTTATTTCCTGCTTTTTCAACCGCAGCTGCTTTGCACGACACAGCTGTGGTTGAAAAAGCAGGAAAAAAGGGCCTTTCCAACCACTGCATGCTTGTACGTAGCACTGCTCAGCTGTCTGGGCAGCTAAGCAGGTCGAAAATTGCACGCGCGTGACGCAAAGCAACAGAACCGGTCGTTATACCGATCAGATCCCATCCCTGCTCATACACTGTTCAAAGAGTACAAATCAATAATTCCTTACCAAACTGGAAGGAGGAATTGAGTGCATCCTGGACCCTATGTACTTCAAAATCTTCATTAATTACAGTACTTGGATGAAGAAGTGAAGGAACTCAAGTCTGATCAAAATTGTAGGTTACACAAAATTAGATGGCATAACAAGTACCCTAAAACAGGGGTCCCCAAATCCCCAGTCCATGGCATGCCAGCAACTGGGCCACACAAACAAGTGAAGCCTCATCCAAGGGGCGCAAGCAGCATATAAAACCACGCCCCCCTACCCTCCAGTCCATGGAAAAATCTTTCTCCACGGAACCAGTCCCTGGTGCCCAAAAGATTGGGGATCCCTGCCTTAGAAGTTAAATCTAGGAGAAAAATCTATCCATGTTGTCACTAAGAATCAACAATGAATGGAAGACATACAATCAATGAATCATTAGAAGTTGAAAGTAACATTCAGAAGTATTGACAGAAGAGAATATTTGTCGCTCAGAATTGAATTGTGCGGCCCTTGATGCTCTCTGAACTTGGTTGTTGTTGGTTTTTTGCAGACGTTTCATCACCCAAACTAGGTAACATAATCAATGCCAGGATGATGATGTTATCTAGTTTGGATCATGAAACACTGCAAGAAAACAACCAAGCTCAGAGAGCACCAAGGGCCCCACAAAACAACAGTAGGTTCAAAACTAAAGTACTGTAGTTGCTTTTGGGAAGACTGGAGCCTGGATAGGGAACGGATGCATCAAGTTAAATTTTATCTACTGTATACTTAGGGCTTATTTTTAAGTAGCAGGTTGCTGCCTCCCACATTTTAAGAGGAGTTATTTAAGGGCTATAGCCTGTGCCAACACCGTAAGGCAGCTCACCAACCATAGCTACCCAGGTCCTCTAATTCCAATCATAAAGGTACATCCCGGTAATAGCAAAACAGTCCCAATGATCATATATGGTGCAGAACTATGGGATATATAAATGCCTCATGACTGGAAATGTATCTTGGGGGTAGATTCAGGGGTGGGCTTCAAAAATTTTAGCATAAGGGTTCTTGGCCCGGTTGCTGGGTGGGCATGGCCATGGTGGGTGTGGCCTAGTCAGCCTTCTGCACCACAGCAGGGGGGTGCATTTTTGCCATTCCCAAGCTCCAGAGACTTTCCTCGAGCCCCCAGGATGACAAAAATGGCCTCCCCAGCAGTGGTGGGGTTCAATTTTTTTTACTATCGATTCTGTGGGCATGGCTTCCTGGGTGTGGCAGGGGAAGACTACCTCCCCAGTCAGAGGTAGTTATTTGCCAGTTCTCCGAACTACTCAAAATTTCCGCTACCGGTTCTCCAGAACTGGTCAGAACCTGAATACCACCTCTGCTCCCTGGGCTCCAGAGGCTCTCTGGAAGTCGGAAACAGTCCTGTTTCCGGCTTTCCCGCGTGCCCTGCACTTACCTGCTTCCAAAATGGGCCACATGGGGACTCCTGGGAAGGGGTGGAGTAAGCAGAGCCACCCAGGAGTGGGATATGGGGGTTCTCCAAACTGCACAGAATCTTAGCTAGGGGCTCTCCTAACCCCTGCAAATCCCCAGCAACCGAACCCTGAGTGGATTAATCTACCCCAGCTGCAGTGTTAAGGACAGAGCCGAGTATACCCTGTACACAAAGCAATTTAGTCATTATTCATATTACTGGATGAAGATCCTATCTATGGACCCAGATAGATTACCCAAGCTGTGTTTTGAATAGCAGTTGCATAACAGGCTTCCTGGCATTGTGGCCGCCCAACTTTCAAATGTCATCTCACAATGTGGATTATCCATCCAGTTCATGGTCCAATCAGATCTAAAGGCCAAGGAAGCTTTCAAACAAAGCCTCATTGATGTGGCTGCCCAAGATGATAGTGCAGCACTTAATTTTGCAAAGTCCTTCAAGTGTCTGACTGAATCAAAAGCAGCCTCCCAGTTAGAAAAATATTTAACAACCAGTATGCCTCAACATCTCAATTCCTTTTCCAGGGCTTGTTTCGAACAATGAGTCTCCATGTAAAACATGGGAGGTTTCACAGAGTCCCATTTGAAGAAAAAGTGTGCATTTGTGGAGTGCCAGCCGTTCAAGACACTGGACTGTAGAAAAGGATTATTATTTTTAAAAAAACTGAAGCAGCTGGGAGAAACTACCTTGGTTTTTGTAGGGAACAAAGTTGCATATCACTAGTAAGACTGCACTCTTTATATCAAAGGCTATTTTGAAGAGGATTTAGAACAGACTAAGGTGAATTGTAGGGATGACAACTTACTATGAACATGTTGCATTGTGGTTTGCAACTATTTGTATATTTGTATTAGTTTTCTAGTTCTGATATGGTTAAATAATTAAATCAATAAAAATTCTATTCTATTCCATTTCATTCCATTCAAAAACAATAGTGGATATAAAATGAACCAAAACTAACAATGTAGTTTTAAAGATATAAATTCAAGGTTGTTCATGCAGAAAACAAAGCTCAGATACCAAAGTGTAGGATAGGATAAAAATGTCTGAATAGCAATTCAATTCAATTACACCAGTATATTGAAGTACAAATCAGTGGTGGGATTTAAAAATTTTTACTACTGGTTCTGTGGGCGTGGCTTGGTGGGCATGGCAGGAGAAAATTACTGCAAAATCTCCATTCCCACACCACTCCTGGGGGAAGGTTACAGCAAAATCCTCATTCCCTCCCCACCCCACTAACCTGCTTTCCAGCTCCGTTCTCCTGTGCAGGGCAACAAAAGACCCAGCCATTCAACTGGGACTCGGGAGGCAGAGATGGAGGCGGGGCCAGTCAGAGGTGGGATCTGCCAGTTCTCCGAACTACTCAAAATTTAGCTACCGGTTCTTCAGAAGTGGTCAGAACCTGCTGAATACCACTCCTGGTACAAATAATCCTCAATTTATAACCCATTCATTTAGTGACTGTCCAAAGTTACAACAGCCCTGAAAAAAATAACTTATGACCATTTTTCACATTTACGACTCTTGCAGTGTCATAAAATTTGATGATAACTGGCATGGATTTATGATGGTTGTAGTGTCCCAGGATCATGTGATCACTTGTTGCGGTCTTTTGACAAGCAAAGTTAATGAGAAAGCCAGATTCACTTAACCATGTTACTAACTTAATGACACTAATTCACATAACGGTGACAGGAAAGGTTGTAAAATGGGGCAAAACAGCACTTAACAACTGTCATGCTTAACCACAGCAATTTTGGGGTCAGCTGTGGTCATAAGTCGAGGACTACCTGAATTGTGTTGAGTTCTAAGAACCATCCTTTAAGAAATTCAAAGAAAGTGGAATAGGTTAAGAGATGGGCAGTAAGAACGATCAAGATACTAGAAGTTGGTTCTATGCTGCAACGGTTGTAAATATGAAGACAGACTGAAAGGAACTGTGACTAGTTAGCCTTAAAAAGAAAAGACTAAAGGAGGATATAGCATTTTGTTGACATCTGAAATGAAGACACAGAAGGAAGGCAAGATTTATTCTCCAAAGTTCTTTTTTTTAATTAATTTTTATTAGTTTATTAAAGGATAAAATACAAAGAAAAAAGTAGTAGAAAACTAAGAAATGGGGGAGGGGAAAGAAAAGAGATATAGTGCAAAAGGAGAAAAGGAAAGCAAAAGGCACCAGTTTCCAACTCTCTTTAGCACAGTAGAACAGCATTACAACCACAACTTTTTGCTTTTACACAACAGTGTGTACGAGCCATTTCTACAACAATAAGACTATTCTCCAAAGTTCTAAATGCAGAATACATAATAATAAAATCAGGAAGACAGAGTCCACATGTAGTCCTCACTTAGCAACCACTCAGTTAGACAGACCTCCACAGAGTTTTTATGACCCATTTTCAAAATTCCAAGGTGTGTGTGTGTGTGTGTGTGTGCGCGTGAGAGAGAGGGGGGGAAGGGGAAGNGCGTGAGAGAGAGGGGGGGAAGGGGAAGAGAGAAGGATATATATATATATATATATATATATGCTTGGAAAGTGACTTGATTTATGATCATTTGCAACATCCTGTAGTCTGGCATCCATGATTTTCAGTGGGGTTTTATGGGTGTGTTTTTGATCATAGTGTTCACTTAACAACTGCACTAAAAATGTTGGAAATCAGGTGTGGTTAAATGATGACCTGCTTAATGACCACCATGACATTACAATCATAAGTCCGTGCTCAATTAGGTTCATAAATCAAGGACTACATGTCCTAGAATCTCAGAAAACCATCTTAAGACTAATAGCAATGAATCTTTTAAAGTTAAGGAAGTCATCTGTTGGAGATGTCTCAATTTGGATTCCTGGACTGAATGAGTAAGAAGACTCTATGGGCGTGAAATTGCTTTCCAACTCTAGGATTCTTTTTTCTGATACAAGTTCATTCTTTTCCACTCTTTAAATATAAACTTAATTAATTAATCAGAACAATTAATCAGTGGAACAACTTGCCTCCAGAGCTTGTGAATGCTCCAACACTGCAAGTTTTTAAGAAGAGATTGGACAACCATTTGTCTGACGTGGTGTCGGGTTTCCTGCCTAAGCAGTGGGTTGGATTAGAAGACCTCCAAGGTCCCTTCCAGCTCTGTTATTCTAAATTCTAAAACAGAATAAATGTGAGACAATGGCCAGGTTTATATTATATCCAAAGCCATTGTGTGGTTGTTTGGATTTTTATTCATTAAACTCATTTATATCTCTGCTGACAGGAGCTGAAGACATCATGTCCAACATTTACTCTTAATATTCCTCACAACAATACTATGGGAGAATTTAGATTGCAAGATGGTGATTCAAGAGAGATCCAACTTAGAACTAAGAAGAAACTTCCTGACAGTTTGTGAACAATTTAACCAATGGAAGTGCTTTATCCCAGAAGTTGTGGGTATTCCAACATTGGAGTTTTCAAGAAGAGATTGGACATTTTTCTGGAGTGGTATAGGGCAGTGGTGGCTAACCTTTTTGGGCTCCTGTGCCAAAAATTGTGTGCACGCGTGCTTGCATGCCAGCACCCCGAAAGCAATGTGCATGCCCCCCCCGCCCCCTGCGCATGCAATCCCCCACCCTACCTTGCACTGCGGCCTCCCAGCTGATTTTTGGCTGGTTTGAGGCCTTTTTTCAGCCTCCCAGGCTTGAGGAAAATAGGCATGTTTCATCACTTTCGGTAATATCGGGAAATACAAGAAGTGATGAAACAGCCCTATTTTTTGGGTGCAGAGGCTTCCTCAAGCCTGGGAGGCCAAAAAATGGCCTCAAACCAGCCAAAAATCAGCTGTGAGATGTGCGCATGTGCAGTGAGGGCAAGTTTGCCTAAGCTCGTGGTGCCGCCACAAATGGCTCTGTGTGCCATCATGGGTATAGTGTCGTGTTTGATTAGGGCAGGGGTGTCAAACTCGATTTCATTGAGGCTGCATCAGGATTGGTTTGACCTGGGGGGGGAGTGACTAGGGGCATGGCCAGCTCGACATCACTCGTGTTGGGGATGCCTGTGGTGGCCTGAATGCTCTGACAGTGAAAACGGCTCCCAAGGTCCATTTTGGCTGTGATGGCCTCCTACAGCCCTCTGCAGCAAAACGGAAGCTCGGAGAGCCACGGGTTTGTTTTTGCTGGCAGAGCACTGCGCGGGCCAAGTCCTTTGCTGTTTCCGGGGCAGCTTCGCAAGCCAGATCTAAGCACCTCGTGGGACTTGAGTTTGCCACCCCTGGATTAGGGGGTTGGTCTAAAAGATTCTCTAAAGTTTACTATTCTATGCTCTATGATTGGGCTCTTGCCACTTTGTGAGCTCCCAAGTCTGAAGGTGAACCAGCTAATCATGTCACAGTGCTTTGTAAACTATGATCTATGTTTAGTATCTTCTAAAATTGTGGTTTCTTGAACAAACTGTATGCCCCAGGCTCAAACTGAAGCACTGAACATAAACACTTCCATTCCAACCTCTTTCAAGATAATATCCAACACAAGAACTCGATTTACACATCACATTAAGCCATCAACCACAGTTTACAAACTTTAACAGCTGGATTCACCCTGCACATTAAATCAAAACCAAACATGCAGTATTGTGGGTTTGCATGCTATGCACAGTCGGTCTTTTGCTTCACAATCAAGCTTTTAGTTATTTAAGCCATCCCATTCATTAAGCAAGATACTAAGTGAGTGGCATTCCACTGGTGTTGCTTTAATTACCGCAGATGCTTATTATATAACCTTAGTTTCATTTCTATTGTTAACTGTCTTTGGAAAAATTGAAGAAGAAAACAAAAATGCTGCAATCACAGAATAACTTGGGATATTCTCATAGGATCTGGTGAGAAAGCAGATTTCAACTCAGGAAAGTATCATCACCTCTCAAATGTTCTCCATCACTTCTAGCGCAACCCCCTGGAGCATCAAGGGCAGACTGGCGCTCCAGAAGTTTGGCAGGTTTCAACACCCAAGTGGATTTCCTGCTGACAAGACAAATACACCAGGGGTGTGTCAATTGGCTTAGTCCGATACCGCTTCTCCTTCTTCCTGGTTCTTGACGCAGAGACAGAAAGAAGAGGCTTTTAAGAGCAGCCTTTGGTGCGAAGATTAAGCAGACCTATCTCCGGCTTTAGAAAGTCTTTCCAATTTGGTTCAAAGCAAGAAATAGTAACTACTAATTATCGGTTTGCATTTTTTGCAGACTCAACTGGGCGTACACTGAGCTATCTCTAGTTTTATAGCTGTCAAGAGGATGGCATCAAATACACCATCTCAGATCCATGCTGATCAGGATTTGTTTCAGACTTAACGGGGTGAATTTAGGCATTGCTCTTTGTAAATCATAGAACAGTCAAGAAAATTAGTTCTCAACAAATGATAGTTTAGCCTGATACTTGAACCAAGTCTTTAACAGCTGGATTCATGATAGAACAAAGTTTCTTGAAGATACTTGAACCAAGTCAGTAAGATAAGAGCAAAGTTACTCAACCTTAGCAACTTTAAGATGTGTGGGCTTCAACTTCCAAAATTGCTGCTGAAATTTACACATCTTAAGGCTGTTAAGATTGCAAAGCACCTGAGTAAAGTATTTAGTATCTATCTATCTATCTATCTATCTATCTATCTATCTATCTATCTATCTATCTATCTCCCTCCCTCTATTATATGTATGTGTATGTCCGTATACACATATACATATAAAACCAGTCAATCTTTTATCCCAGGCTTGTAATCTTTTATATTCTACAATTAATATGACATTAATGATACAGGAGCACTATTACCATTCAGTTCATTTTCTCTTTAGAGCCTCTTGCCAAACATGGCATTTTCCAGATCTGTTAGGATTCTAAAATTCCCAACCAGCATTGCATCTGCCCAAGATGACAGTCTGTATCTATCCAGCGGGCACCACACAGTCTGACATTTAAGTATTTTCCTAGCCACAAGAAAGCCAATGATCTTCCACAAGTTGGAATAGGTTCTGCTGCTGTTATTTCTCCCCTCAGAATTTAGCACTTATAAAAAAAACCCTGTTTCATAAAAATAAGAGTTGGTTTGGTGGAAATTGGGAGACTATGAAGTTCTGCCTTGGGCCTGAGAGCCAGCTGGGTGATTTTGGATCAGCTTGATAATCTCACAGGGTTGCCGTTGTAGGGAAAATAGGAGACAGGAGTATTATGTACAATGAATTGAGAAATAAAAATAAAGGTAGATAAGGATCTAATGATAATAAAAATGATTTTGCAAATCAGTGTGAGATCAATTTATGAGAGAGTTTCAAAAATAATTAACTAGGGTTCTCCCACAGTTAATTAGATTTACAAGTATATAACACAGCCAGCATTTTGGGTGCTAAAATGAGGGTGTTAAGTCTTGTGGGAATCCAATGTCTAACTATCAATTAAATGTAATTCGGAATTGTATCTTCAAATATGTAGAAAGGAGATACCAAATGAATGTTAGAAACTATTAAAGGCAAGTCAATATTAGGTAAAATGATTGTGTTCTCTTTCACTGAATGTGTTCAAGCACATCTGTCTGGGAATTTCTATTTGAATTCCTGTGTTGAGTAAAGCATTGGATTGCATTCCCTAAGTATTTCCTATTAATACTCTACATAGTTAAGAATATTTTGGGTTCTAGAACTATCTTATCTAAACATTCCCTTATTACAATCTGATGAGCCTCAATTTAATGCTTTAGTGATTCTTCTTTCAAGTATGTGGAGAGTTATTCAATTTCTCCCTTCTTAAATCAAATATAGCCAATGATCTTCCACAAGTTGGAAAGCATCTTATTTGGCCTCCTGTTCAGTTTAATTTATACATCCAGGTTAAATATACTTGGCAGCTAAGAGGCAATTCACACGTGGTTGCAATCATTACCAACATCTTGGTCCATATATTGACATGGTGTCTAGTATTTCTCTTGAAATTCTGGTTCCCGTGAAATCTTTTTAGCATTAGTGGCATGTCCCAAAATTTTCCAAATGGCTAAAAGAAAAAAGGAGACAAAGATGCTTGCCAAGAATGAAGAACAAGCTCTTAGCTCTGTTAGAGATTTTAGCAAAAAAAAAAAAAAGTCCTTGGCATATAATATATCAGCTCAAAAATCTCAGGAAAATTTGTTTACATGGTGCTAGTAAGCGTTTTACTACAAATTGTTCAGAGTTATGATGAAAGGAAATGCTGTTTGCTCATTGTGTTTGAGCTCTGCATGATAAAAGGCTAAAAAAGACAATCTTTTATGTATAACCCTAAAGGACAAAAGTGTGCTTGCTAGTATTCATCCTTTCACAAGAATTCAGCAACTGAAAGGAAACCACAACACAAAATAAGCTGGTCAGAAATAGCTATTCTCCCCATTTGAAGTCTTTCTCCCTCCATATTTTAATCGCTAAATACTGCACAGTATTGCTATTCACTTCACTGCTGCCATTTAACCAACTGACTAAATCTGCAATTAAATGCCGAATCATGCTTTACAATCTATAGTAGCAGGATGGAGTTATGGCCTCACTTCTGCTGCTATTGTTAAGCGAATTACCCATGGTTGTTAACTGAGACATCACATGACTGCAACTTGTGATTTTATTGCTGGCTTCTCCATGGACTCCATTTGTCAGAATCCAGCAGTGAAGGGCACAGATAGCAATCACGTGACCATGGGACCAGAAGTGGTATTCAGCAGGTTCTGACCAGTTCTGGGGAACCGATAGTGGAAATTTTCAGTAGTTCGGAGAACCGGCAAATCTCACTTCTGACTGGCCCCGCACCCATCTCTTCTCTGCCTCCCAAGTCCCAGCTGATCAGCTGGGTCTCCTTTTGTTGCCCTGCACAGGAGAACAGAGCTGGAAAGCAGGTTAGAGGGGTGGGGACAGAATGTAGATTTTTGCAGTATCCTTCCTCTGCCATGCTCACCAAGCCACACCCACAGAACAAGTAGTAAAAAAAACTGAATCCCACCACTGCATGGGACGATGCAAGGAGAGGACTGCTTGCAAAATTATTTTTTCACCATCATCGTAACTTTGAATGACCGCTAAAATGGGCAGTTGCTAAGTATGGACTACCTATACAATTAAATTTAATAACCAATATTCACTTTCTTATTTCTTTTCCTACCCTATCCACCCCTGTTGCTTTTATCCAAGGGGGGGGGGGAGTTAATTCTCCCATTGATTTAAAACTTTTTTTAAAAAATAGCCCTTGAAACTACAGAAGAAATAACTTTTCCCTCAATCTGAATTATGGGTCATTTTTTAAAAAATATGTGTCTTCCTATGCAACACTGCCTTATATTTTCTACCCAACTGACTTGAGCGACACAACCCTGCTAGATTCCTGCAACAAGGGTTTCAGTAGGGCTGCTCTTGAAGACTTGGAAGCTGAAGTTAGCCCAAAGTACAGCAGTCTCTGCTGAGGAGGGAAACATTTCCAACACCATGACTCTGCACTGAGGCTGCTGCACTGCTTTCACAATAGGCTTCCATAATTCTAGGTGCTGTTTTTAACCTTCAAAGCCCAAAGATCACATCTTCCAACCAGAAATAACTCACGCAGTGTATTCCTCTTCAAAAGAGTTGGTACTGGTCCCCATCCAAAGTGAAGTTAAGGGAAGGTAACAGGCGCACAGAATGCTGTCACCTTCCCACCAAAGTGTTACCTATTTGCATGCTTTTGAACTGCTAGGTGGGCAGCAGTTCAGACAAGCAAGCAATACTTCGGTCTCAAACCTGGGTTCTTACCTTTCCAACTGATAAGCTCAGCATCTTTAACCGCTGATCCATCATGCCTACCCCACTTTATTAATAATATTAACCTTGTTTTAACTGCCTCCACCAGAATACAATGTTAATATTTTATATATATATATATATATTTCAACTATATGCCGCCCAGAGTGAATATGTGAGTGAGTTACGTAGCTCCATATAGCTTGATGACTGGATGGATGGATGGGAGGGAGGAAGGGTGGACGACAGACGGACAGACAAACTTTGGGCAAAAAAGACACAGACATAGGTAGTCTGGGTCACTTTTTGAATGCAAACATTTCCTTTTTTTCTGGGGCTGTCCTGAGCTGTGAGAAACAGAGATGGCCCAGAAATGTTGAAACCAACAACACCAAAGGTGTTAACTAATTTGTTACTCAGTGCAGGGTGCAAACCTACTGTAGATGATGCATGCAGCACAGCCCTAGCAATCCAGTATACTTTATTTATGTGTATAAATGTATTCATTTTTGCATCTGATGCAGCTGCCTATCTCACAAAACAGTGGCTGCAGGCGGCAAACAAGGACTGAAACCCAAAATAAAATACACTATAAATAACAAGCAGAAACAAGAAACTGAATACATTGCTATGTTAACTATTAAGTAATAGATACATTATATGTGGTTTTATATACTAACGTTATTTTATTTTTCATGCAGTTCCAATTATCTTTTTAATTATTTCTCTTTTCTACGGTTTTATCATTTTTATACTGCCCAGAGTCACTTAAGATAGTGAGATGGGCAATGTCTACATCTCATTTAAATAAACAAAAAAAAAATACACACAAGATCTAAACATGTTCCACTTCAAGTGGTAGGACTAGAATCCAAAAGATCAGCCAACAGAGCTCCCAGCCCCAAAGCTTTAAGTAACAAGCAGTTTTTAATCCCTTACAAAAGGCTAAAAGAATTGGGGACATCAGAACTTCAACGGGATATTGTGGAACCTCAAATTTGATCAACCATAGTTCATTCAAAAGCAATAGCTTTCCAGAGGCTTTTCCAGATTTACTAACTAAACCAGGATCCATTTAATTGGGGCTGCTGAGAATTGACTCTTGGATTTCAAAAATTCAGAACATGTCCACAATCCCTGGAATGTGGCTCTTTCTCCTTCCTCTACAAGGAAGGAATTCACTCTTATTGTGTTTTACTAAACTACTGGCACCATTCTCACCCATTTTTAAAGACACATATCCCATTTACCTTCTGAAAACATTTTCAGCAATTATGCTTTGAAATTAAAAAGAAACCATTTATACCAGGTGTTTTCAAATTTGCCAATTTTAAGGTGAGTGGACTTCAGTGCCCAGAATTGAGCAGCTGGGATGAGGTATCTTGGGAGTTGCAGTCCGAATCTTGGGAGTTGAAGTCTGCGCATCTTAAAATTATCAAGATTCTTACTGATGGTGGAAATTCTAGAAACAGCACTGCCCTATACCAGGGCTCTCTAAACTTGGTTAAGACTTGTGTGAATTCTCAACCAGCATGAAATTGTGACTTATCGCCCTATATATTCATTTAAAAATACAGATAGTCCTCATAAATTGATGGTGACAATTCAGCCCAAAATTTCTGTTGCTAAATGAGACATGAAGTGCATATAGTCAAGGCTATGGTTTTCCCAGTTGCAATGTATGGTTGTGAAAGTTGGACCGTAAGAAAGGCTGAGTGCCAAAGAATTGAGGCCTTTGAACTCTGGTGCTGGAGGAGGAGACTCCTGCAAGTCTCTTGGACTGCAAGGCCATCCAACCAGTCAGTCCTAGAGAAGATCAACCCTGACTGCTCTTTAGAAGGCCAGATCCTGAAGTTGAAATTCAAATACTTTGGCCCCCTTATGAGAAGGAAGGACTCACTGGAGAAGAGCCTAATGCTGGGGAAGATTGAGGACAATAGAAGAAGGGGACGGCAGAGAATGAGGTGGCTGGATGGAGTCACTGAAGCAGTTGGCATGAGTTTAAATGGACTCCAGAAGATGGTAGAGGGCAGGAAGGCCTGGAGGAACATTGTCCAGGGGGTCATGATGTGTCAGACACGACTTCGTGACCAACAACAAAATGATACGCTAGTTAAGTGAGTTTTGCCCCATTTTATAACCTTTCTTGCCATAGATGTTAAATGAATCACTGTAGTTGTTCAGTTACCAACACGGCGGTTAAGTGAATCTGGCTTCCCCTTAACTTTGCTTGTCATAAGGTCACAAAAGGTAATGACCCCGGGACACCACAATCATCATAAATATACTGTAAGTCAGTTGCCAAGCATCTGAATTTTGATCTTGTGATCATGGGGAATGCTACAATGGTCGTAAGTGTGAAAAATGGTCATTGGTCACTATTTTCAGTGATGTTCTAACTTCAAATGGTCACTAAGCGAACTGTCATAAGTCAAGGACTTTCTGTTCTAGACAACTTCTGGAGAAGGAAACTCATTTTAAATCTTCACAGCATAACAGCAATCAAACAAATCATGCATCACCTAAATCTCTTTAAGGTTCAGGGGGGAAAGCCAGAGATTTTTTCCCCCTTTAAACTGAAATAATGGAAAACTTGGGAATTTTGGTGATTAAAGACTGGATATTAAAAACATCAGACCCCCACCCAATTGGCCCAAGGACAAACACAGAGCCAAGTTTTCCACCGTTTCTCTGAGTAAGAATCTATTACTTTTGAATAAGAGGATGTTTAAACTTGGGGAAATGGAATTTAGTAAAAAGAAGGCAGGCTGTGGTTGATTAGAACAAATTTTACAGTTCAGTTGGACAGTGGATGCATTCAAGCAGACAATGTTTTAAATTGGATTCTGGCATCAAACAAAGGATTGCATTGATCGACCAAACTATCTCCTTCCAACTTTATAATTTTTGTCCTATTCCAGCAAATTAATCTTTATAGATTTTGAAAGAGTGAAAGCAGAGAGCTTCTGCTAAATAAGTATTATTTTTCATCATTAGTTATTAGCTGGAGCAAAGGTTCAGTTCTTTCTTATCTCATCAAGCAGTGAAATGTTATTTCTGCATTACAAGCATGAAGCTGAGCTCATTGGAATTGTCTGCCGGGAAGAGACCGCAGAAAGAAGAAATAGGATTATAGGAAACCATATGCAAGTTTCATTCTTCAGTTTCTCTCTTTGGGGAACTAACATTTGAAAGAGAGAGAGAGGTCTCAACTTCCGAATTGGCATGCTCCTCTCCAAGCAGCTGCTCACTTTTGAAATAAAAATATTTTTATAATGCATTCAGCATTGTCTCTCTTTCTAAGCCACAAAATATCCCTTTTTGAAAGTGCAATTTACATACAGTTGTAAGTTGTCCCGTTTTTTTCCTCTCTATATATATTTGCTATTGCTTTTTTAAAACAAAATACAGATTTTTGAGCATAGCAAATTTCCATTTTAGGAAAACGAAAAACAAGAGACCAAAAGAGAAAACCAAAAGAGTCTTTTATAGAGACAGAACATACCAAAACATAGACAAGAACAAATAATTTAGTTTATGCCTTTTATGAATTCCAGCTACCATACAGGTAGATCTCAACATACAACCATTTATTTAATAACTCTTTGAAAGTACAATGACACTGGAAAAAATGACATGACCATTTTTCACACAAACATTGCAGCATTCCCATGGTCACGTTCAAATCACCTTTCTTTGAGATGCTATAATTTGGATAAATAGTTGGAACTGGGATGGTAACTATTCTCCTTCTCTCCTTTGCATCACCTCTCAAGCAGAGCTATCTGGATTAAACAAGCTTTTGGATCAGATTCACTCTCAGCCACAGCCAAGATGGTTTTATTTTTTTAATCCAATTGAAACTCCTTTATAATTCAGGTTTTTTCTTTAGCATTCAAGCCTTCCAACAGCTGAGAGAGAAAAAGATTAGCCATCCCACAAGGGGATCAAAAATGTGCTCCTTACCCTAGAGGTCAAGCAGAGGAAAACTCCCAACCTTTCACAGACCCAAGAAGTGTGGTTACACAATGTTCCCCAGGAGTGGCTGCTCCTGGTTTAATGCCAAGAATCAACAGGGGAAAACAAGTGGAAGCATCCAATGAGTGAGAAGGAACAGGAAACAGAGCAAATACGAGATTTCAGAAATAAGACAGAAGTGAAGTTGATTCAAATTTCAGGAGAACATTGTCACCTCCTTTCAGAGATTAAGGTCATGCCAACCTTACTAAGATCTTGGCCTACTTAACTCTTTTAAGATAGGTGCTATTCACAGGGGAGAAAAAAGTTGTGCTGAAATTTGATTTGGATTTCTCTCCCCCCCTTCCCCCCCTCCCCTGCAAAGACAGTTTCTGATTTTCCACCTTAGGAGTTGAGAACATCTTTCCATTCTTGGTGGCATCTTCCAAATTGTAGATGAGAAGCCCTGTTGCTGACCATGTTTTCTGCCTTTAGCAGCCTGACCCTTCCCCACATTAAAAAAAAAAGTCCAGTGGAAGGCATTCCTTCTTGAGGCATGAGAAATTAGAAAAGTTGTAAAAATGTTTGTGTAGGTGCATGGGAAGAGAGCATAAGTGTACCTACACATATCTTTGCTATCAAAAAATAAGTCATTGCAAAAACTCTTCTCGCCATCCTTAATCTCTTCACTATAAATGTTTACTGCTATGGATGGAATTGTTTTTTTATCAAACTGAAAAAGTACACCTAGATGGATCTCCAAAAAACTAAGCAGGACCAGCCTTCATTAGTGCTCGGACAGGTGATCACCATGATATCTCAGGCCCAGCAGGTTAGACTGGAAAGCTGAAAAAACAAAGCAGAAGGTAGCAGTGGGGAGCCACATCCATATTATTGTCAAGAAAACAGCACAAGGTAGTCATGAAATCACTAAGAGTTGATCTTAACTCAAAACTTTCACTGAAAAAAAGCCAGGACTTTTCTGCACAGCCCTAGGAGGGGAAAATGAGTTCAGAGATACAGGCATTAGCATTTTAATGATCAGTGTTGGGATGCTCACTTGCATCCAACCTCACAGAAGAAATTCACCAAAAATTTATTCTATATAAATTTTATATAGAACTCAAGACCCATGGGCTAGATTAGGTGCCACCCTAAAAACAGCAAAGGACTGGCCCACAGTGCCTCTGCCAGCAAAAACAGAGCTTGGGAGGGCCCATGTGGCCCATGCGAACTCCATTTTCACTGGCAGAGGGTTGCAGATTATGTCCCAGCTGGAAATGGAGCTTGGAAGCCCATTTTCGCTGGCAGAACGCTCGGGCTGCCACAGGCGCCCCGACAGGAGTGACATGAAGCTGGCCATGACCCCTGGCCACGCCACACCACACCCCCCACAGCCCCCAAGATCAAACACAACCCTTTAACGCCCTCAATGAAATCGAGTTTGACATGCCTGTACTAAAGAAAGTACCGGTAGCCTTCAACTTATAACCACCATAGAGCCCAAAATTTCTGTTGCTAAGTGAGATTGTTAAGTTAGCTGTGCCCCATTTTACAACCTTTCTTGCCACATTTGTTAAGTGAATCACTGCAGTTGTTAAATTACTAACACAGTTAATTGAATCTGGCCTCCCCAATGACTTTGCTTGTCAGACGGTTGCAAAAGGGAATCGCATGACATCAGGACATTGCAAACTATCATAATACGAGTCAGTTGCCAAGCATCAGAATTTTGATGACATGACCATGGAGATGTTGCAACGGTAGTGAGTGTAAAACCAGTCATAAGTCACTTTTTTTAGTGCCATTCTAGTTAGTGCCATTCAAACTTCGAACGCTTCGATCACTAAACAAATTGTTGTTAGTCAAGGACTACTTGTACCAACATTTTGCTCATGCAATGATAACTTTCATCATTCCAAGATGATGAATCTTATCCATTTCTGATAATTTATTGTTTCACATATCCTAGCTAAGGATGCCTGGTTAATGGTATTTCTGCAAATTGATACTCTCTATTTTCTCAGGGCTTAACTCTTTCCATCTCTTCTCTAAGAAAAAACACACTCTAGCACACAAAAACTATTAAGACTTTGTTATGACCCACCAAAGCTCCGAAGAAAACTCAAACTAATGGTACCATTTCCAAGTATAATTTGAACCATCTCGATATTGTGGGTTCCTATTTATCATAGCATTTTCCATTTACTGTAAATCAGGGGTAGTCAACCTTTTTATACCTACCGCCCACTTTTGTATCTGTCAGTAGTAAAGTTTTCTTTAACCGCTCACGGGTTCCACAGTAATGGTGATTTATAAAGAAGGGGACAAAACCCCTACCACCCACCATGAAAGCTGGAACACCCATTAGTGGGCAGTAGGGACCAGGTTAACTACCACTGCTGTAAATAAATCTACCCTTTAAAAAATTGCATATTAAATAAGTTGCCATCAGATGTGTGAATTAGTAAACGTCAAAATATTTCCATTTCTCAAATATATTGTCCCTCTAATGGTACTGACCTTGAAACTGTGGATCATATTTTATTGCATATTGCATAAGTTTTACAAAAGCTATCTGGCCTAATTTTAAACTCAAGGCCAGAAAAGATATTGCTGAAAAATATTTTACTCTCAGCTAAAAATCTAAAATTACAGGGACAACAGCCACATTTTTTTTAACCACTGTTATAAAACAAGGTCTTTTATGAATAAATTAACACATTTTAAATGCTTAATGTATTTTATTTGTTAAACTATTATCTTACATCAAACTTTTAAATAATATCTATACTTTATCACTTGGGACTTTTAGCTGTATAATTATAACTACAACAATAATAATGTGGCTGAACCCACTGAATATTGTGGCTTTTACACAGATGAAATAATATTGTACTTAACAAAAACCAACAAAAGAGAAGGTACTTTGGGAAAGTAATGTGACTCCAGCACTAGTCTGAAAGTTGAATTCTGGCAGATGAACAGATCTCAAGCACCTTGAATTCTGTAAAGAAATTGTTCTTTTCAATAAGGATTATCCAAACCAGGTGTGATCAAAACATTTCAATATGAAGAATATGGAAAAATTACAAAACTTGGGCATCTATCTATCTATCCTTGTAGACCCAAGCTAGCCAGAGGCTTTGGAGGCATGCAAAAATTGATTATGTGCCATCAAGTCATTTTTGATTCATTGCCACCTCACAAATTTACTTCTCAAAGCTTGCAAAAAGAAATATATAATAGCAAATATCTCAGCAATTTAAAAAGTCTCAAGCAATAAAGCAATGAAATTGCAACAAAATAATAGTGGAAATCAAGAGGAAAGAGATATATCTTTATTCTCTTAGGCATGCTCAAATATTTGGCGGGGCCTTCCTGAATATAAGGAAAGTACAGGGTCAATCATGGGGGGGGGGGCAGGGAGAGAGCATGTTTGATAAGTGGGANGGGGGGGGGGGGGGCAGGGAGAGAGCATGTTTGATAAGTGGGAAGGTATAACAAGGTTTGTTTGCCATTCCAAGCTTCCTAGGCCTGCTTTTGGGAGGCATTTAGAGCAGGTCCGGTTCAGTGTTCAGACTGGATGGGCAGCCTCATATGGGACAGGTGGTCCTGATGTGGCCAGATGACACACTGTGTAAGGCTTTCTAGATGACCAGATTTTGCTTTTGGCCTTGAAGCCAAGTAATAAACCAGCATAGCAACAATAATACCAGTATATTGAGTCACTAGATATGTCACTGGAAAATGTCACTAGAAAAGCAGAATATAAATCGTTGCATGATTATCTGGATTCCACCAGCAAAAGAAAGCTCAGAATGTCCCCTCCTTTACTCAGCCCTCCAACCACAGATTTCTTAAATCACACCCATCCTTCCTTCCAAGAATACAAGGTTGCCAACCAAACTCTTATTCCGGGTTTTTTGGAGCTCCCGCCCAACCCAACGAGGTAGTTTGACTGAGAATAAGTCAAGGCTGACCATCTGATACCGATTTTGCGGCTACCTTCATTTACACTCCCTACTTCGTTGACACTCCCTACTTCGCTTCACTTTTGTTCTCGGCAGAAGCCAACCAAGAAGAGAGTTCCAACATTCTGAAAGAGAAAGTTCCTAAGTTCCCCGACAGAACATTGCAACGTTCAAGATTCCAAATTAGAAAGTGGAAAGAAACGCGTCTCTTTCGCCCACTTTTAACCGTAACCGACGCCCCCCAAATGCACGTTCAAGTACCAGACGGGAATTCTAGGGAGCAAAAGCAAACCCCCCTTTTGCTCCTGTGGGGCTTCAACTCAGAAGCCGCTTCTTGAATTCCCCTGAGCCCTTTCCCCTTTTTAATGGGAAGCGCGCGCGGCCCCCGCCTTCTCTCAGGGCGCGGCGCCACACCTCCGCCAGGGCGCACGGAGAAGCGCCTCTCCAAAAAACCGTGCGCTCTCAGGGCGCACTTGCCCGCGGCAGCTTCCCTGCCACCAATTTCTCACCCGATTTCTGACTTCCGCAGACAAGCCGTAGCTGGGGCCCTTGTTGAATTGGTTACTACTCATCCTTTTCCGGAACAGGACGGAATCTCCAACGAAGCCGAAACGCGCTCAAGATCGTCTCAGCGGGCCGCCGCTTTCAGCGCCTCCTTCTTCTTCCCCGAAGTTTTGGGGCCAAGAGAGCGCCGCCTCCCTCTTGCTGATTGGCCAGGAGTTGAAATAGCCTTATAAGGGCACAAAGAGCCGAATTCCTGAAGGATGGGAGTTTCCTGTGTGGGTCTTTTTCCAGAAACCCCAAGTGTCCTGGGCATCCCTCCCTTTAAATTAAATCCAAGTGGTCAAGGCAGTTCTCGTTTCCCGCCCCGTCGGTAGCTGGGTTGGCCGCTTTTTCAACAGATGTGGCGATAGGCAGAGATTCAACAGGTTTCTTTCACTAAAGTTTGGGATCCTCTAAACGCGGGATTTGGGCAGCTCGTTCTCCGTTTGGAACCTCCTAAGCTCCTTGTCCTGCATCCATCCCTACAGCAACTGTCTTAACACAAGTTATCACAAGAGTAACTGAAACATGATTTATTCAATCTATCCAATTGACTGGCTTCACCCAACCCCGAGGACCAGAAACTAAGTATAATAGCTCAAACGCAGTGCACGGGCTGTACTTATTTACAAAATCCACTGACACTCCAGTTAGCATCTACAGTTTAATCTGGTGAGTTGTAGGTACCCAGCCCTTGGGTCTAGCACATGGTTTATGCCAATTCAGAAACGTTAAAGTATTGAATAAACAGGATCCTATTATCATTGGTTGCACAATCAGCCAGATACTTAGGCTGCATTTGGCATTTTTATCCATCTGTGGAGTCTTTTCAAGGACCTGTGATAAGCAGCTGTTCGCAATGTTAAAAGTTACATCCTTGCAGGATGTCAGCTGTTCCAAGTAAAGCGGCCTTTTGTAATTGACAGATGGGGATTTTGGCAATGCTGATGGTGTTCAAGTGGTGCTCCAGATGTTTTGACATTGCACTCAAGGCGCATATTAATCTTGGTACAGTATTTGCTTTCTTATGCCACAGTTGACATTCTTAAGAGGGGCCATGGAAGAAAGGCAATTCCTCAGGTCATCATGACCGGCTGAGGAATTCTGGGAGTTGAAGTCCACAAGTTTTAAAGTTGCCAAGTTTTGGAGATCCCTGCCACAAAGGACTAAGTTTACAAAGTAGTCACGGTCCTAAGTAGCTCTTGCAACTTTGAACAGTTACTAAGTGAATGGTTGTAAGCCAAGGACTACCTGTATTACACCAAAAAAGCTCTATACTTTATATATATATATTATGCTAAAATATAAACCATGTTACAAATCACAATTAATAAATGGATTTCTACAATCTGATAAACCAGAATTAAGTAAATCACATTATAGTTTAAAACAATATAGATCTACCAATCAAATAGTTAGAATTCTTAATATTAGTAAAGAAAATACACATGTACCGTACGCACCCTTTTTTAATACTTGTACTGTGAACTATTTAATGTAATTGTATTTATTCCAGGTCTTGGCTTGGAAACATTGATCTTATCTCTTTTGGGAAGAATGGGGCACATGAAATTCTTAAGGAAACAATATTTTATTTTTAACTTAAATTGTGGTTTTATGTATTTTACTTGTTTGTGTTTTGTTTTATTATGCACACCACCCAGAGTCACGATGCAAGATGAGCGGCTGTACAAATGATAAATGTATTTATTTGTATCCCGCCTTTATTATAAATAAGTCTTGCAAGAAGTGAAAACCTTTTGGAAATTCTTGCAACTTAAAGATAAAATATTGTATTTGAAAGAATATGCATGTATGTAGATGCCTATGTGTTCCTCACTTTTTTAGTCTGGGTTACAGTATCTTTGTCCTTCCATGGGAAATCTCAGAGCCAATTCCAGATCTGAGTCACTTTTGTGAGATCTTTCTTCTTTTGTGTGATTTGCCTGCTTTAGATGCCACAACAGTGACATCATGTGGGTCAGGAATTCAAAGCCTCATGGTTGATTGGATGAGGTAATGGGGTGCAGCGTGGAGGGGGCTGTCTGGTGAGGCTAAGGTTACCTTCTTGCACCACTCACTGTTGCCTGAGGGAAAAAGTTTTTTATGCAGCATATGAATTCTTAAGAACTAAATGCATTTCCTTACCTTTGTGCTGTGTAAATGTATTGCACAGCCATGGATGTCTAACTATTCAGGAGCAGGACTTGCACTTTTTTCCCCCACAATTAACCAATGAAAGTTCTGGATGACACATGCAGGCTGGATTTCAACAGAGTTCATTTCAATACGTTCAAAGTAGAGTTAGATAGGATTACCTGGACAGAAATCATGAAGTCAAAAGAAGCAAAGAAGGTTTTGAAATGTCTCATGCCTAGGTAGATTTCACTTGAACTATATGTTGAAACAAAGGAGTAGGGGAAATGGCAGAGGGCTACAATCAGTGAATTGGTTTACCAACCAAGTCAGGAATTTAGGTTTTTGCAAGAGAAGCTAAAATCAATTTGTTTTATTAATAGAAAATGAAAGAAAAAGGGAGGGTTGGATCCATTACGAGAACGTATTAGGACAGGGGTCCCCATGTCAGAAACCAGGTGGCACAAAACAAGCGGTGTTCCCATCTATAGGATGCAGACAATAGGTGAAACTTTGCTTCCTCTGTTCTATGGAAAAATCTCTCCACGGAACTGGTCCCTGGTGCCCAAAAGGTTGGGGGTAGTGGTGGGATTTTTTTTCTGTGGGCGAGGCTTGGTGGGTGTGGCAGGGGAAGGATACTGTAAAATCTCCAGTCAGAGGTAGTATATGCTGGTTCTCTGAACTACTCAAAATTTCCACTACCGCTTCTCCAAAACTGGTCAGAACCTGCTGAATACCACCTCTGGTTGGGGGCCATTGTAGTAGGATGCTAACAGATCAGACATAGATAGCCCTTAATTGATGATTGAGTCCAGAATTTCCATTGCTAACTAAGACGGTGGTTGTGTGAGTTTTTGCTCCATTTTAGGACCTTTCTTGCCACAGTTGTTAAGGGGAATCACAGCAAGTTATTAAAGCCCATTGTCACAGTACCGTTTGAGGACAACGCCTGCAAAGCGGATGTAAAAACAGACAAAAAAAGCTTGCATCCGTTGGAGGAACGCGTAATGGTAGTCTCACTGCTTTCGTTTGGCTTGGCCTCTCTATCCTCGTCCACCATCGGCCCAGTATGGATTTCATCCGCTCCAAAGTTTTGAAGCTGCCAAACTTTTGGCGCTCGGAAAAGTGTATCTATTCGTTCCGCGAGGGTCCTCACAGTCCACTATGCATCCGCCTTGCATCCGTTCTGCAATCTGTTACCATACGCCTATCAACCGGTGGCGGGCTTAGGCATGACGTGTCGGTGGCCGCTCGCATTTCACAACTCGCATACCGCCGGACGCAGGAGGAACGCGAAGGATGTGGGGACGATGCAGAATGGATGCAGAACGGATGCCAAGCGGAAACAAAAATTCTAAAACGGATAGAGACGTTAGTTCGCAGAGGGGACCTATCTCAGATATTAAGGATGTCTTGCAGGAATGCCTAGAGGAATGCCTTATGAGGATGCAAAGGGACACTTACCCTGCCTATAAAAGGGGGAGCAACTCGCCTGCATCTCACTTTCAGAAGCAGCAGCCAAGCTTTGGGGCAGACTCTGCACGCCTTCATCTGACTCTTCTTCTTCCACAGCATCCAGTCATGTCACCGTGGATTGTGACAAAGTTCCTTTCGGCAGCCATCATCGTATCTGCAACAGTGCGAAACCATCTACAGGCTCTGTGACTCTACTGACGGGAAGAAAGGAGGTCACCAAAATAAAGTCTGGGTTCCAAAGATGGTTCGCCAGAAAGAGCAAAAAAAAAGAAGTTTGGACGGACTGTACAGACAAGCTGATGGTGGAGCTCAGGAACGAAGACAGCTCGGCATTCAGAATTCATGAGGATCCTCCCCATGTTTGAACGAAGTTGTGCAGCGGACTGACACCACAGGTTGACCAAGAAACACCAACTTTCCGCCAGCTGGACCTGGCTCAAGGTGGGCACTCACTCGCGCCACCTGGCCCAGGGACCACCTGACAGGAGCATTGCAGTTAGGCTTAACGGAGGTGCCTACCCAAACACCATCCAGCTTTTGTTGCTCAAGAGAAGTGGTGGCAGGGCCAAATATCGAAGAATACAAGGAGGAGCTCCTTCCACGTGCCCTCCACTGAAGAAGGATGAAGAAAGTTGCAGGAGCAGTGGTATCAGAAGTGGAACTTCCCCCCACATCCGTTGGGAGCCATAGATGGGAAAGCACGTTGGCCTTGCAATAGCTCCCAGCCAAGTCGGGATCCACTTATCACAACTCACAAAGGGCTTTCTCCAGCATCATCCTCTTCGCCATGGTCGATCTGACTACCAGTTCAGTGTAATCGATGCTTCAGGGCAACGGCTCCAAATCTCAAGATGCCCAGGTGTACAGCGCTCTGCTAGACGCGGATCGCCAGTCACCTCAGGAGGGCTGGAAATGCACTCATCGAATGGGTGTTCCCAGATCCCAGAGACCTGCCCAAAGACAACACAAGATGTGCCCTACTTCATCATGGGGGGATGACGCCGTTCTCCCTCAGATGCCTACTCATGAAGCCCTCACTTTCCAGATGCCTTCACCCATGAAGGAGAGATTCTTCAACATACCTATCAGGCGTTCAGGGCAAGACGGGGTGGTGGAGAACGCCTTTGGCCATCCTGGCCTAACAGGGTTCCAGGTACTTTCATCCAACACTGCGAGCATAGCCCAGAACGACATGAGGAGATCGTGGAAGCTTGCTGCGTCCTGCACAATCTCATTGCGCAGCCCGTAACCGCAGTCTTGCAGAACAGCTTGTGGGACCGTCAACAAGGCAATGGGGACATGGAGCTGGGAATGAGGCAAGGGACTAAAACCTGATCGACCACTGAGGATGTGCCAGGCCCAACAGACGCCTCACGTGAGGCGAAGAAGCAGCGCAACCTCCTGAAACACTGGTGCAGACTCCCCAAGCTGGAGCAGTGGAGTGGCAAGACGGATGGTAAATGCTTAATGGATGCTTCTCTTAAGCGCTGTCTCATCACACGGATGAGTTGGGCCATGTATGTTTGGTTGGCCTACAATGAACCAGGGCGTTTAATAAAGAGTTGTGTTTTAGTGTGAATGTGTGGATGAATATGATTATGATCGTATTGATAATAAAGGGCATAGGTGTGGCACCCTGAGGTGGACCAATAAGCGTCCACTCGCTTGCATCTGGGAGGTTTATTATCCCACTGCTATCTAACCATCCCACAGCTATCACTACCCATCCCACAAGCAAAGAAAGGCTTAAACATTTCTAAAAGTTTTCCAACAAGAACTTTAATTCAAAAAAAGAAATGAAGCAGTGTGTGAATCAAAAAATAGACTTTATTACCAACAAGGCTGATAAAGCCAAAAATGCACTCCTCTTGGTTTCGGTCAGTCTGCAGGGTGAAGGGTCCAGCGTGCGGGAGGTGCTTGGGTGCTGGAGTGCTTGTTCAATCAGCTTCCTCCGAAGCAGACAGCAGCAGAGCGCCACCCCAGAAGAGTGAGCCTGCCAAGAAGCCTCCCAGCCAGAACAGAGTGAGGGCCCAGGGGCGGGAATGTAGCCCCTTTCCCTCTTGCAAGGGCTGACAGCAATGGCTGAGGCTTGCTGGTGCTTCCGCATGGTTGTGGGGTTGCTGGCTTGGCAGTGGAGGCTGGCAGGACCAAGGCTGGCAGGGAGGGTGGCAGCAAGGCTTGCCGGCAGACATGCGGCAGGGCAGGCAAGGCCGAGCCAATCCGTCGGCAGCAGGTCTTTCCTCTGATGGCGGGACCTGTTTCCGAGCTGTTTTCCGTTATAGTCCACGGGGTTGACACAATGCATCCTCCCCGCGATGCGCAATTAACGCCAAGGCATCCGCTGGTGCATCGCTTCATCCGCTAGGCTTCCGCTCTGCAACCCGCTCTTTCCGTTCCGGCGTCCTGATTTGCTGAGACCCCCGGAAGCCCTGCGGAGTGGGTGCATCTGCTCCGCATCCGCTTCCATCCTAGCTTCGTTCCTCATCCACTTTCCATCCGCCTGTGTCCTCCGCGTGCCCGTTTATCCGTCCGGTTTATGCAAATTTTTGCCCCTTTTGGAGAGCGGATAACAACGGATGGAAGCATTTGCTCGTGCGTGTGTCCTTTTTGCATCCGTTTGGGAGTGTGAAATGGGCTTAAGTAGTAATACGGTTGTTTCAGTGAATCTTGGCTTCCCATTGACTTTGCTAAAGTCAGAAGACCTCGCCGACAACGCATTTGTTTAGCCCACTGTTCAAAAAGCTACAACAGCACTAAAAAAGGGACTTATGACAGGTCTTGCATTTATCATCCATTCCAGAATCCCGCTTGGTCACGGGAACAAATCCAGAGCCCTTGGCAAGGCATGTATTTTATGAGTAGTTGCGCAGCGTCCCAAGATCATGTTGGTCCCCCTTTTGACCTTCCCAACCTAGCTTCCAACAAACAAAGTCAATGGGGAAGCCAGATTTGCTTACCAATGGCTCATGATTTCACGAGTTAATTTTATTTATTGTTTTATTTTATTTGTTTTTATTTTGTCAAGCGATTGTTTATGATAACAGATATAGAGTATAAACATGCTTATGAAATACATAAAAGTGGATACATACAAGAAAAATAAAAAGTCAACAATTAGACATGGGATGGTAGGCAAGTTGGTGCGCGTATGCACACGGCCCTACAGACCTTAGGACAGGGGGTGAGGTCGAATAGTAGACAGTCTGAGGTGAGAAGTTTTTTGGGTTTGGGGAAAGAAACTCAGAGTCAGGTAGAGTATTCCCGGAGAGTATCGAACTTCACTCTGTTGCTGAAGTCATATTTCTTGCAATCAAGTTTGGTGCAGTTACCGTTGAAGTTTTTGCAATTATTAATTATGTATTAAAATACACCAACTTTAGTATTATTATTGTTGGTTATTGTTAAATTTATTATTATACTTTATTAATTATTGGTTATAATTGTTGTGTGTGTGTGTAATAGTATATATATATATATATATTATATATGTTTTCATGCTCTCGCCGGGTACTTCATTTGTGCTGTTTTAGCTTTCCTCGGGTATAATCCGACGTCATGTAGTTCTGTTAAAGTGTAGGCTCCATTGTAGTGTCTTTGTTAAAGTTGTCTAGCAACGTTTTCAGGCAGAATCTCATACTGCCCATCATCAGGGCTTCTGTATGGAAGTGTGTCTCACACGTTTCTCTGTTTCAAATTTGAGGCTGGTCTCTTCTGATTGCTATTAACCTGGTCGTGCTTCCATCGTGGACTTGAGTTTGATTGATTTGGTGTTTCTGGTTTTATTCTGGTCTGTTTTGTGGCTTTGATTGGTTTGGCAGCACTCTGTTCTTGTGTTGGAGGCTTTCAATGCTGCTTGGCTTTCGGTGTGAAAGGACGGCTGCTCTTCATCAGCAAGCTGGGTTTTTCACTGGGTGCCTGGTGGGGGGGTGTTTGAGTTGGGAGGCATCAGAGGGAGCTCTGTCTGCTGCTAGAGTGTTTTGTCTGTTTTGTGGTGTGGAGATCTTTCTATTTGAGAGTGCAGGCTAAGCAGAACGACCCCCCAGCCATTCAGAACACAGCCAAACCCCCACCCACCAAGTCACACCCCACTAGCAGTTAAAAGGAAGAAGCAGCTGCCAACACCTTACACTAAACCCTTACTGCACATTTTTTTTCCAACCTCAGCAATGTTAGAACATGGATTGGACTTCAATCCCAGATTCCCCAGCTGATTCCACATATGTTGCTGAGTTCAGAATTACTGCTTTTAGATACAGAGTGTTTTTTTTCCCTCTGTATGTTGGTGTCAGCCTATCCCAAGTATAAATCAGACAGGAAATATAAGACAGAACTAACTCTACTTTATTATAAAAGCTACATTAAGCGAATCGAAAAAATCTAGAGACAAAAAAAAAAATGAACTCCAACTTTTAACTAGCTTGAGCGTAGGGTGGGCCTCGTCCTAAATACTCTTTCCTGACCCATTAAACTACTGGGGGCTCCTGGGTCTCCTCTCTTGTCTGATATGTGTTTCAATGGGCAAACATTTTTTTCTCCTCATCCCCAATGTCTCCCACAACTTCATTATAGTGTGCTGTGGAATCTAAAAGAATGTAATTTGTAACAACGGTGCAATTATGTTATGTGCTGGATAATAACCGCAATAATAAATTAATTAGATTTGTGATACAGCAAACGCCAGCCAAACGATAATTATTTGCAAGTTGAGCGCTAGTTATGATCCATACGGTAATTAAATGATTCTCACCAACTGTCATATGTGGTGAGATAATGCATAAGCTTACTGAGGT
Organism: Laticauda laticaudata; assembly: GCA_004320025.1. Classification (NCBI taxonomy): domain Eukaryota; kingdom Metazoa; phylum Chordata; class Lepidosauria; order Squamata; family Elapidae; genus Laticauda; species Laticauda laticaudata. The sequence goes on along the minus strand of BHFT01015919.1, from coordinate 23,687 downwards.
CTGTAGCAGATCTGGTGTGGTTCACATATGTTCGATTATAATTTCCATTATGTCTCAACTACTGTGCTGACTGCGGGATGATAGAAGTTGCAGGAATAGGCTCTGAATAAATTGCCTTTATGACCATTATAGCTACCTTTTCAGCACCGAGTGGTTCCAAAGCGTGCAAACGCACATTGCCAGAAATGTTAATACTGCGTGTGTCCACGGCAACATGTTCGCCCATCCCCCCGCACATGCGGGCAGAGAGGACCCCGAAAGGACCAGGCTGCTGCAGGATGAGCACGCATGCACAATGCAGTGGTGGGAGTTTGAGCTGGGGCGATAGCGTACTGTGCCCACAGGAGAGGCTGCCTGTATGCCCATCTCTGACATGCTTTGCCTAGGTATTGCCATCACGGCTTGTATACCAGTCTTAACTTGTTAGCAGGAAGTAAATAATAAATGGCAGCCTAATTTTCAACTTGGTTCTTCTTGAAATGCGTTTTACCTGGATGTGTATTTTATTGTCAATTTTATTAATTGCTCCAGCATTAGCCACTGGCTTACATTTCTACTATGTGTAAGCGAAGATTAAAATAGCAAAAAAAAACAACAACAAAATTAAAATAAAGTCAGAGCTGTATTACATAAAATATTCCTATGGTAATGATAATAAAACCTATGTAAAGTCATGAAACTATAGCAGGATAAATCTTCTCAGTTCCTCTCTTTTTCTCTCAAAAGTATGGCTGAAAAAAAACAGGTTTCAATAATCTTAGCCGAAATGAACAGCGCATTAACAAATATAAAAGTATCTATAACACACTGTCTGCAAGTGAAAGACATTGGTTGGTGTTTAAATGTAGTAATCCATAATATAGTTTCGTGGGTATAATATATATGTTTTTTTTAAGCTTTCGCGGGTATTAAACATGTTGCTGTTTAGCTTCTTTCGGGTATTCATCACGTCATTGTGATGTGCTGTTAAAGTTGTAGCAACGTTTCAAGAAGAATCCCACAATCTGCCATCCGGCTTCTGTATGATGTGGTCTGACAGCTCCTGGTTTCAATTCCGGAGCTGGTCCATTCTGATTGGCTAGGAGCCCTGGGCTGTGTTCATTGGCTTTGGAGTTTGATTCATTGGGTGGTTTCTGGTTTTCTTCTGTCTGTTTTGTGGCTTTGATTGGCTTGGCAACACTCTGTTCTTGTTTTGGAGGCTTTTCAGTGCAGTTGGCTTCGTTTGAAAGGACGGCTGCTATTCATTAGCAAGCTAGGTTTCACCTGGGTGCCTTGTTCGTGGGGTGTTTGAGTTGGAGGCATCAGAGGGAGTCTGTCTGTGCTTAGGTGGTGGGGGTTGTTTTGAGTTGGAGGCATCAGAGGAAGTCCTGTTCGTGCTCAGGTATTTGTCTGTTTGTGGTGTAGGAAGATCTTTCTATTTGAGAGTGAGGTTTCAAATGATTACCGTCTGCTGGGAATCATTCTCTTTCTAGGTGCTCATAGCTATTCAGGTTCTTTTCTTGTTCAATCTCCTAGTTGGCCAGTAGAGAGAAATTATAACCAGGCACATAAGCAAAGATATCCACAGACTAATCACCCAGGAGAAAAATCTTTTCCAAATTGCCCCAAACTATACGGGCCTCGACCAAAAATACACAAAGAAGGCATACCTCTCAGACCCATAGTCCAGCTCCAAAGGAGCACCATTACAAACCTCAGCAAAACATTTACGCAAAACACTACAGCCCATGCTGAAACTGCAGTTCATATTACAAAACTCATACCACTTCTTAGAAATTGAATCAAAGACTACACGTGGAGACAAGAAGGTCTGCTTGTTAAGTTTCGACATGGTTTCACGATTCAAACTCAGTCCCGATAAAAGAAATCTCTCCGAAATCACCAAGAAATAATACCCAACCGCTGAAACACCTCATGGACTAGAGAACAACTGCCCTAACCAACTACATATTCATATACAAAGGGACAAAGTTACAAGCAAATTGGACGGAGCCCCGATGATCACCAACTGTCACCTGTCATGCACAACCTGTTCAGAGAAACGCACACAACTGCTACCGTCAACGGCCCATCCCACCATCACTCCAGCGCACAGATAAATTCCGTGGCCAAACACTATTTACAGAACCAAAGCGCATGCAAGACAAGAACACATATAAGACTGAACTATGCACCCTGACTAAAGTATTGAGACAGCAATGGCTTCCACAAAAACATAAATACCACCTGATCCACAAAGGAAACAACACTAAGAACAGAATAGAGACCCAGAAGATCAACAGACCTATGGAACTAGCTTCCTGTCCTACATAAAAGTAGGACAGACAAACAGTAAAGATAACTGCAGCAGCGCATCACATAAAGGCTGCCTCAAAACAGACAAAAAAATAACAGTGCATCGCTTAGAAAGCCAAGACAAAATTGACCTGAAAAACAAGGATTATACTGAAGTTCCCTGTGCTATTCATGGCCCGGCCACATACATTGGAGCAAGACAAGTAGAAGAATAAGTACCCGCCTAGATGAACACAAAAATGCAGTAAAAAAGCTGGAACACACCTCCTGCACTAGTCAACACTGAAAACCACAGGTCACAACATCAACTTCATGGCACCAAAACCGTAGCCACTATAGAAACCCCAGCCACCAGAACAATCAGAGAAGCCAATAGAGAGTGAAAAAAAGACCTGAAAGCATGAATAGAAGAGAGATTCCACCAGATGTCAATCAGTTGGAACCTGCACCTCTCAAATAGAATAGATCTCCCACCCAGCGCCCAGGCAAACACCTGGGCACACAACAGACTCCCTTTGATACCTCCACCTCAATTTACACCCCCCCACAGGCACCGGCCCAGATGAAACTGCTCCTAATAGATTAACAGCCGTCCTTTCACAACGGAGCCCAAGCTGCAGATTGACAAGCTCCAACACAAGAACAGAGTGTTGCCAGCCAATCAAAGCCACAAACCAACAGGAAGGAACGCAGAAAACCAATCAATCAACTCCAAGTCCAAGTGAAGCAGCAGGACCCAGGCTACATAGCCAATCAGAAAATAGACCAGCCTCAAATTTGAAACAGATAGGAACTGGAGAACACTCACATCACGCAGAACCCTGAATGATGGCAGATGAGATTCTGCTGAAACGTTGCTACAACTTAACAGAACTACAATGACGTGGGATAACCCGAAGAAGCTAAACAGCACATAACATAGATAATATAATAATATATTGTTTTTAATAATCAAATGAATAATGTTTTTATTATTGTGTATGGTGTGTGTTGATTGTGATTATTAATTAAATTATATTGCACGTGATTTGCTGACCAAACATGTCAGAAAGGATGTAAAATCTGGATGGAACTCGCTTAACAATTGTCCTGCTCGCAATGGACCACAATGCGTTGTAAGTTGAGATTACTTGGTATACAATAGAAATAATAGCAATTGTTGTGTTTTCATTTTAGTTTTTATAATTGTTTTTTGTTTGTTCTTCCCTTTTAGATGTTTTTCGTAATAATAAGATTTGATGATTTTTGTTATCACTTTTTTCTTATCATATTTTTATTTTTGGTGGGAACTTATGTAGCCTTTTTTTAATCTTTTTTCCTCAGTAATATGATTTATTATATAATAGGTTAGAGCTTTTGCTCCCTTCTATCGGTTATTTTATTCTATATAAGTTACACATCAGCCAATATAATGCCTCGTAAAAGAATATTTAATATTTTATGACCTCTAAATTTAAATTTTCATCGGAATTGGACCAACAGCCATTTCTTCAGATTTGTACTGTCTTTAGTCAATAAAAATCTGTGATATATGTTCCTATTTGTGTTCTGGACCTCACATCATGAAATAATGTTTTTCTAAGTTTGGATCCAATGGACGAACCCTCTAGAGTGTAGGTCAAAGAATATCAAACCTCTTTGCGTACAGTGGTCATGTCAGCATAATATATTGGAATATAATTCTATCTCAGGAGCTCCCATAATATACATCTACTCTTATGGAAAGGATTTGGATTAAACCTTCCATAAAGTATAGTTTAATCCATTTTGTGTTAGTCTCCTGCAAGCTAAAGTTTTTAAAAATGAATTCCAAAAACAAAACAAAACAAAATCTTAAACGCAGTTGCAAAATCTCATGAAAAAATGGTACTTAAACCATTTCTGGAAATGAAAGGCAACAAGAGTTCAAATATAAACCTGTCAAATGAACAGCATTTGAGACTACAAGGCTCGGCACATCGGCCGAACAGATACAAAACATATGTAAACAAGGACACAGCTAATGGGCCAAAATTTCCATCCGTGGCTCCATCCGTTGTTATTGCGCTCTCAAAAGCGGCAACCCAAATTTGCATAAACAAACGGAAAGGAAACGGACCAGGGAGAAGGACAATAGCGAGGATGTAGCGGCAATTGCTCAATGGAAGCCTAGCGATGTAAGCCGGAGTGTAAAGGAATGGCATTGTCCACAGGGCTTCCGGGGAAAACAGCAAAGCCAGAGCTAAGCGGATGACGCGGAATGCCGATCAGATTGCGTAGCGATGCAAAGCATTCACTGTTCCATCGAGCGGGGAGGATGACATTGCGTAAGCTCCGCGGATATAAAAGCGATGCACTCGGCAGCAGTCACCAATTCCAGAGCAAAGACCCAGCTGCCAGAGACATCTGCATCAGAGACATGGGGAAGAAGAGGAAAGCCTGTGCCTAATCCTGCTACGCCCTGGAAAGAAGGACAGCAAAAACGATCCACCCCCTGGCGCTGACGCTGCTGCTGGTGGTGCTTCTGCTGGTGCTGCGGTGCTGCTGGTGCTTCCTGCTGCTGCGCTGCTGCTGCTGCTTGCTGCTGCGGCTGTGCTGGTGCTCTGCGGTTGCTGGTGCTCTGTTGCTGGTCTGCTGCTGCTGCGTGGTGCTGCGCTACTGCTGCTGGGGTCGCCTGGTGTGGTGGGACCAGCTCCCAAGGCCCTCAAAGCACCTGCTGATGAGGCCCAGAGCCCCTGCCAGAGGGAGGAAGAGGCATTCCGACAGGAGAAAGGAGAAGGGGGAGAGGAAAAGTACTCGCCATTGGCAGAGCGACCATGAGGAGGAAGGTGCTCGAATGGGCTGAAGGAGAATGAGTACCTGTGGAGGAAGGGCCACAGGCTATATTCAAGACACCAAGCGGAAGCAAAGGTGGCTTGAGAGAGAAGGCAGAGAGCCTGGGCCTGACACTTTGAGTGTCCTCCTGGGGTGGTGGAAACATATGACTAACTGGTAATGGGCAAGCTGCAAACCTGAAAGAGATCCGGTGGCAGGCCGTGTCAAGCTCCAACGACCAGGGAGGACCTACGCTCATTGGCCAGGTGCAGCTTCCATGTCAGGGTGAGATCCGCACAGCCGAGGAGCAGCCCGCCCTCGTCAACCCATCCCTCAGACAGCCGCACAGAAGAGGCACTCCTCTTCCACCAGAAACAGCCAGTGTGTGTCCAGGCCAGGTATCTGCGGGAGTGGGCCCCACGACATCGAGACCCCCGACAGCTGCACACCCCATGCCGGAGGACGGTGAGGATCCCCTGATGCAGATGAGCGAAGAGGAGGCCGCAAGCCACCAGAGACCCAACCCATCATCTCCGCACACCCAGGCTCACCTCCACAGAAGACGCAGGCAGAGAGCAGACCGGAGGGACAGGAGCCACACTGCCCTCCTTGGAGATCAGGGACACAATCAAGAACACGCGCAGATTTCCTCTCTTATCAGCTGGTACACTCGAGATTCCATCCTCAATACACAAGCCTTCCTCACCTAGCGTGACCAAGACCCTCGATGGACATGCCGACGCCAATTCCAGGTGATGAAAGGAGAAGATACTGGCGCTTCTGCACCACCCCTCCCCAGGCCCCAGCTTGAACCTGCTCCACCATTCCAGGTCTGCTCCTTCCAGCCCCGCTGATGTCACAGCCCTTCCCCAGGCTTTCAACAGGCCCCTCTACCCTACCAAGGCTACGGCTAACAGGAACGTCCGCTCAACAGAGGCAGCCCTCCCATCCCTAGGCCCAGGTTCATTGCCTGCCACAGATGCCACCGATGCCAACCGACGCCACCCGGATGCCAACAGAAATGCCACTGATGCCCACGATGCCACCGGATGCCGCACTCGCCACAGTGCAGCCATACAGCCCCACTACACTTCTCCTCCTCCACCCCACAGCCAAGCCCCTCACAGAACATTGTCATCGGTCTGTGCATGACTACCAGGTCCTGGATGAAGGCCTTCAACCTAGGGTCCTGAGCCAGCTGTCCTGAGAGCTTCCCTGCACACAACCATTCTCCTGTTGTCCTCCGGGACCAGGCACCCCAATGGCACTCAAGACCAGCACTCCCAGCACTGCACCCATCCACAGCCCTGGACGCTTTACACCTGAGACCATCGGGCATGCCTCATGAGTGATCTGAAAGAGTGCCTAAGAGACTGAGTTTACCATGTTGGCTTTTACTTTGCTTGAGACACTTTACTTGGGTCCATTTGCTTTCACAGTTTGTTATGTAAAGGTTATCTTTGCCTTCACACACTTGGTTCATTTTTTTTACTTAATAAGTCTTGTTGGAAACTTTTAGAAAATGGTTAATGCCTTTGAATGCTTGTGTGAGTGGGCAATGGCATGCGTGCGGATGGATAATAGGTATGGGATGGGCACAGGATAGCTGTGGGATGGATAATAGTTGTGGGAGTGGACAAGGATATGCTGTGAGATGGATAAACCTCCAGTGCAATAGTGGGACTTATTGGTCACCTCCAGCCGCCATCAGTTTTGTGAGCCGACTTTTTTACAATAACACATTTATTCAATTGATCAACACATTTCAACATAAACACAGATCTTTATTAAATGCCCTGTTCATTGTAGGCCACTCCACCATACATTGCACAATCCATCATGTTATGAGACAGGCTCAAGGAAGCATCCATTAAAGCATCTACCATCCTGTCTGCCCACCCACTGCTCCAGCTGGGGAGTTGCACCAGTGTTTCAGGAGGTTGTGCTGCTTCTTTCTCCCTCACAATGAAGCTTTGTTGGGGCCCCTTGCACATCCACAGTGTCTACCAGGTTTTGTCCTTGCTCCATTCACCAGGCTCCCATGTCCGCCATGACCTTGTTTGACGGTCACAAGCCTGTTTTCTGCAACACTGGGTAGCGGGTGGGCGTCATGAGATTTGTGCAAGGATGCAGCAGCTTCCACGATGGTCCTCACGGTCCTGGTGGGCCGATATGCTGTCATGTTGGGTGAGGAGTGACTGGAACCTGTTGGCCAGGCATGCCAACGGCGTCTCGCACCACCACGTCTTGCCCTGGACAGACTTGTAGTTGAAAGATCCGTCTCTTCACGGGGTGAGGCATCTGGAAGTGTAGGCGCTTCTCATGAGGTAGGTTCCTGAGTGGAGAAGGCGTACATCCCCATGAGAAGTAGGGCACGATCTTGTGTGTCATGGCAGGGGCTCGGATCTGGGAAACCCATGATGAGGTTGGCATTCCAGCCCCTCCTATGAGTCACTGGCATTGGCTAATACTGGGCATCTGAAGCTGACCCGTTGCCATGAACATCCAATGTACATGAACTTGTAGTCTGCATCACCAGGCAAGGAGGATGATCTGAAGAAGCCCTTGTAGTGGTGATAAGTGGCACCCTGAGTTGGCTGGAGCTTTGCGACCACACGTGCTTCCATCTATGGCTCAACGTGTGGGGGAAGTTTCCACCCTGGATACCACTTGTTTCTGGCAACTTTCTTCCAGCCTCTTCATGGTGGGATCACTGGAGGAGCTCCTCCGTATTCTTCAATGAAGGCCTGACACCAACTTCTCTGACACACAATGCTGATGGTGTTGTGTGCAACCCTCCCAGGCAACTGGCAGTGGTTTTCTTGTATGTGGTCCCTGAGGCCAGGTGGGCAGAGTCAGTGCACCTTCAGCCAGGGTTCCAGGCTGGGACGGAACGTTGGGACTAGGGGCTTGTCAACCCTGGGTTCATAAGACGCTCCACAACTTCATCAAACATGGGCTGGTGGCATCTTCATGAAGTGCTGGATAATGCGTGAGTGTCTTATTCCTCAGCTCACCATCAGCTTGTCATAGAGTACCAAACTCCCATCTTCTCCTACCGAGTCGGCATCTCAGACCATGCCAGACAGACTTGACATACTCCTTCTTCTCCTTGCGTAGAAAAGGTGAAACAGCCTGAAGAGGGCTGTTCTGGGTGTTGAATGATGGCGGTTAAACCAAAAAGGAGTGTGCGATGCAATCCATGGTGGAGATCAATGGATGATGTTGGAAGAGCAAAGCAAGGCTTGAAGAGGTCCTGCACACCACGTCTGCTGGACTGAAAGTGAGATCCAGGTGATTTCCTCCCCCTTTTATAAGGAACATATCGGTTTTTCCACCTTTAAGGGGGGTGTTCCTTCTGCATCCTCTAGGCCATACTCAGACATCCTAAATATCCAAGATACATCCCATATACAAACGTTTTTTCGTTTTAATGCTTATGTCCGAAGTCCTAATCAGCTTTTCAATCCTTTCTATGTCCGTGCTGACTAACGCTGTTGTGGACGTTCGCATCCACTTTCGCTCCTCCTCTTTCCATTTTCCATGGAGTGGATGCGCAGCGATCCGAGCTGATACAGCGGACGTTTAACAGATGACGATGGATCGTAGAAGTTTGTGTCCTCTTTTGTGTCGTGGATGTAGAACCGGACAGCGGCGAAAGTTTCATTCCGCTCAAAAAGTTTTTGTGCAGCTCAAAACTTTTTGAGCAGATGAAATCTTCAGTAGAGTGAATGCTGGACGGATAGAAGTATGAATACATTGAGCACACAGTGAGTACAGACGATGCATTCGCGTTAACGCAACGGATGGGCAAGTGTTTCTCTCCATTTTACATTCTCTTTGCATCCGTTGGTGCAGTGTGACATGGGCTTAACATTTTATTTGTTTGTTTTATTAGATTGGTAAAGGCTTTCTAACTCCAAAAAGAATCTGAGAAGTATGTAAAATTGTGCAGTGACCTCAACAAATGAGCCATTGAAACTAAGGAGTATCTTTCAAAGACCCTCTCTTACAAATCTTAGCACTGTGTTGATTTAAGATTGGTCCTGCACAATCCTCACATTGTGGTTGTGATGTGGACTAGAAAGAATTAGAAAATGTTCCTCTACAAAGAAACATGATCCCAGTTAGGATATTTATCTCAATAATCTCCATCTGGCAAATACTTGGAGCTCCTTAGTTGTTGCACAGGGGGAGAGCCATGACAATTGTGTTCCTTGATTTTTGAGATTATTTGAGAAATTGCTACACTTATCAAGGGTGGAAAAGGTTGACCTTGGAAATTCTCCAACTGCAATGTGGTCCTTCTGCAAAGGGAATATGGGTAATCCTTGATTTATGACCAAAATTGAACCCAACATTTCTGAGGACAGTCATTAATTGAGTTGTTAAAATGTGAACACATTTTACGACCTTTCTTGCCACAGTTAAGTGAATCACTGCAGTTGTTAAGTTAGTAACAAGAATGTAAGATGAATCAACCAGGATATGATTAGCAAACAGACTGGAGACTAAAACATATGAAGAACGGTTACAGGAACTGGGCCTGGCTCGTCTAGTGAAGAGAAGGATCAGGGGAGACATGATAGCAGTCTTCCAATATTGGAGGGGCTGCCACAGAGAGGAAGGGGGTGAAGCTATTCTCCAAAGCACCCAAAGGCCACAGACAAGGAATAATGGATGGAAACTGAAGAAGGAGAGATTTAACCTGGAAATAAGGAGAAACTTTCTGACAGCGAGAACAATCAACCAATGGAACAGAAGTTGCCCTTGGAAGTTATGGGGGCGTCATTACAGAAGAGATTGGACTGCAATCTGTCAGAAATGATGTAGGGTCTCCCGCTTGGGTGCTGGATTGGACTAGATGACCTACAAGGTATCTTCCGATTATCTGTTATCTGTCTTCCCCACTTTCTGAAGCAAATTTTATTCCATTTTAGGACCTTTCTTGCCACGTTTGTTAGGTGCAGTTGTCAAGTTAGGTACATGGTTGTAAAGTGAATCTGGCTTCCCCATTGACTTTGCTTGTCAGAAGGTCGCAAAACAGGACCATGTGACCCTGCAACTGTCATAAATACGAGCCAGTTGCCAAGCTACTGAACTTTGATCACATGACCATGAGGATGCTGTAGTGGTCATAAGTGTGAAAAGCTATCGTAAGTCACTTTTTTCAGTTGAATATTTCTAAACAAATGGTTGTAACCTGAGGACTACATATACTCTGAAGTTTTACAGTATTTCTTGGCCAGGTGGTTTCCCCTGAGTAGTAGATTGATCTTCCTGTCTCCTGTCATTCTGAATTCTGCCCTCTGTGAGAAAATGTCATTGTGCCCTACAGGGGTGGGATTCTCCTGGTTCAGACCAGTTTGGGTGAACCCCTAGCTCTGACGATCAGCTGGCTCCAAACTGGTTCGCTTCGACCATCATGTGGGCCTGCCGGCCCGCCCCTGCGCTACACTCACCTATATCTGCTCAGCTGATTCGTGCGGCAGAGTGGATTGCCGCACCTCCACTGTGTTACTTCCCCGAAGTAACATCGAAGGTAAGTAATTTCAAAAGTTGTGCACGCACGCACACAGCACACAATTAACGAGCCTGTTGTTACACCGCCAGCATCCCACCACTGGTGTGCTCTGCCACAACTTCCCTCTATGGTGTCTATGGAGATTCTCAGTCATCCAAGTCATGGTTGTCCCAAAGGTGCTTTTTTTTTTTCCTCAAAAGGCAATTGGACTTTTTTTGTTTTTTCCTTGAAGATGTTTTGCTTCTAATCCAAGAAGCTTCTTCAGTGCTGAATAATGGTGTGAGGCGGGGGGAATGGAAGGATTCCATGGTCTGCCCTTGCATCAATGGTGGGATTCAAAAAAAATTACTACCGGTTCTGTGGGCATGGCTTGGTGGGCATGGCGTGGCTTGGTGGGCATGCTTGGTGGATGTGGCAGGGGAAGGATACTGTAAAATCTCCATTCCCTCCCAACTCTTGAGGGAAGATTATTACAAAATCCCATTCCCGCCCCATCCCACTAACCTGCTTTCCAGATCTGTTCTCCTGTGCAGGGCAACAAAAGAAGACCCAGCCAATCAGCTGGGATTCAGGAGGCAGAGAATAGATGGGGGCGGGGCCAGTCAGAGGTGGGATTTGCCAGTTCTCTGAACTGCTCAATTTTTCTGCTACCGAACAACTCAATTTTTCTCCAGAACTGATCAGAACCTGCTGAATGCTACCTCTTTCTTGCACTAAGGTTAGCTTTGCCTCTCTTCCAGTATATAGCACAGGTAACCCTTGACTTATGACCACAATTGAGCCCCAACATTTCTGTTGTTAAGAGAGTGTGAACTTTAACCCATTTTACAACCTTTCTTGCCACAGTTATTAAGTGAATCCCTGCAGTTGTTAAGTTGTTAAGTGAATCTGGCTTCCCCATTGATTTTGCTTGTCAGAAGTTCTCAAAATTTGATCACATGATCCCAGGACACTGCAACCGTTGTAAATATAAGTCACTTGCCAAGCTTCTGAATTTTGATCACCTGATCATGGGGCTGCTACAAAGGTCGTAAGTATGAAAAAGAATAATAAGTCACTTTTTTCAGTGCCATTGTAATTTTGAATGGTCACTAAATGAACTGTTGTGAGTTGAGGACTACTTGTACCTGTTGCAATAACATAAGGCATTAACATCAAATCACATTTTTTTGCTTTTTTATAATATGAACAAGGTATTTCTACAAAAATCTATCTATCTACTCGGTAAAAGCCAAAATAAAAGTTTCATTCTTTTCCACTTCAAGCACAAAGTTCGGAAGCGGTCTCCATGTGGAAACAAAAGTACTTATGTACTTTTCTTTAATCATAGTGGTCAGTTTTGCCATTTCAGCCAACTCCCATCAACTTCTGCAACATTCATCCAAAGAAAATGTCCTTCCATTTTTGTTCATAAAATAGTCTTGCTGCTGTCAATGCATATAGCAACAAGTTCCAATTTTTTTCTCCAGTTCTTTTTCCATTAGGTCCAAAAGGAAAAGTTCTGGTTTCATTATTATCTCCATTTTCAAAATTTTCTGTATTAAAATAAGAATCATACTCCCAAAATTTTTTTTGCTCTTTCACCCATCCACCATGGATGATTAAAAGGTCTACTTTTACACTTCCAACATTCATTTGACACATCTTTATACATCTTAGATAACTTATCTGGTGTTAAATACCAACAATACATCATCTTGATGAAAGACTAATCATCTTAGAAGATTGTATTTACAGCCCTGTAAATAAACAAAAGTAATTTGACTTCCTCTCGAGTTATTCTGCTCAATCGTAGAGACCTGTAAACCAGTTGTGACATCACTGTGACTGTCTCAATACTCAATTCCAATTTGAAATGATTGCTTTGTTTGCAAAGCATGATGCAAGTTGCTTTTAACCCAAAACAGACTTTTTTTTTTCCCAGATCCACAGCATAGAATAGAACAGAATTCTTTATTGGCCAAGATTTATTGTGTGATTGGATACACAAGGAATTTGTCTTGGTGTAAATACTCTCAGAATACATAAAAGAAAGATACATTCATCAAGAGTCAAGAATCATAAGGTACAACACTTAATGATAGTCATAGGGTACAATAAGCAATCAAATCATACAGTCAATATAAATCATAAGGATACAAGCAACAAAGTTACAGTCCTCCAGTCACAAGTGGGAGGGGATGGGTGATAAGGAGTGATGAGAAGATTAATAATAACAGTAGTGCAGACTTTGTAAATAGTTGGACAGTGTTGAGGGAATTATTTGTTTAGCAGAGTGATGGCTTTTGGGAAAAAACTGTCCTTGTGTCTAGTTGTTCTGGTGTGTAGTGCTCTTTTGCATTATTTTGTGGGAAGGAGTTGAAACAGTTTATGTCCGGGATGTGAGGGGTCTGTAAATATTTTCACAGCCCTCTTTTTGACTTGTGCAGTATACAGGTCCTTGATGGAAGGTAGGTTGGTGGCAATTGTTTTTTCTGCAGTCCTAATTTTCCTTTGAAGTCTGTGTCTGTCCTATTTGGTTGCAGAACCAAACCAGACAGTTATAGAGGTGCAGATGATAGATGCATCCTGGTAAAGCTGGTTAATTGCCATAGTCTATTCTGTGCCCAACAATTGTAGCAGAAAATTTGTCATTCTTTGTTGCTGTCTCCAAATGTGGTTCTGTCTGTTTTGTTTTGATATGATGTGCCCTGACATGTCTCTAGCTGGTAGTTAAGCTATTGTCCCACCTGCTTTTATTATCCTCAGTTCGTCATTAAACTCGGTTGCTGAATTGGCTGAGAAAAGAGGATTAAAAGTTATGGTGTCTATCACATGGACCCTTCAGCTTAGTTAAGACTTGTACAATTTCATTAACTTACAACAAAGGAAATGTTCTAAGTACTTTCAGGAAACCATTAGGACATGTTTTGTTTACCCACCACTGGTTATAGTTACACACTATACTAAATTATTATTTATGACTTATTAACAAGAGTTATTAGGTTCACACAATCCCCAAAGTGTTATGGGAAAAGGTGGCGTATAATAATCTGCATAAAACCAGTCAATTATCAAATTAAACTCATACTAGTGTGGTTCAGCACACACTGGATGAATCCAGTGTCCAGACCGATGAGCAAAACTATTTTGGCTTGTTTAGTCAATTTCTGGTATGTTTCCTCCATCTCTTTTGCAAGTACATTAGATAACGGTAGTCCTTTATCTGAACTCTTGTCAGCTTGAAGGACACACCCAAACATGTCGTCTTCTTAGAGGCAATATAGAAGTGTTTGAGCTTTGCTTTCCTCTAGATTATTTTTCCAACTTCTAGTTTTACCTACAGCCCTGGAATTTCCTGACAGTCTTGTAAAGGGCAAAAACTTTAACCTTAGACTGTCTACTATTGACCTCACCCCTTTCCTAAGAGGTCTGTAGGGAGCATGCATAAGCGCACCAATGTGCCTACCGTCCTTGTCCTATTGTTTTGTGGAAAGGGAACTTCACGAAGACAGTAGTGTCACTCAAACAGGAAAAGCCCAAGGGGAACATTAAGGCCAGCCATAAAACAAACTTACATAGGAAAAGGAATCAAATAAAAGGTATTAAAGAATCCCTATAGACAAAAGCCTAAGTCATTACGAAAACTAGACAAATAAGAAAAGGAAACACAGGACATACCAAATAAGCAAAATAAACAGACAAAAGACACAAAGAAAATATAAATTACAAAAGAGACAGACAGGAGATTGCCACAAAACAAATATGAAAAAAACCCATTATAAAGCTAAAAGGGAACCGATAATACAATCTAACCACCCCATGGAGTTTGCCTTCCGCACGCCGCGGAGTTTGCCCTCCGACGAGAATAAAGACAAACTCAAACAGGGTTTGAAACATTAAGCACAAATACAAACATTTACATGAAATCAACTCACAAAGGGACAAAAAGGTATAAAAACCAGGGAATTACCCAAAAAACCCTACTAGCCCAGGAACGCAGACTTCGTGCTGTCCCCCGCCTTCCTGAAAAATAAAAAGATCCAGCTTTTAAGCAGTTGTCCGTATCCTTGCGCCGGAGCTCTCTCAGTGGGAAAATTGAATCCTCGAAGGATAGGCATTTTGATACCTTTCAACAGTTTCTTTTTATTTTTCTTATGTATCCAATTCATGTATTCATAACTATGTTTATACTTATGCCAATTATCTTGTAGGTGATTGACAAACAAGCAAACAAATAAATAAAACAAACTTAAATATCTGGGAATTCCCTTTCCAACCCAGCAGAGATTATTAAACTACAACTCCCATCTTCCTCTAGTCAATGTGACCAAAAGAGGAACTCTGGCTGAGATCAGAACTATTAAGTTGGGTCGATTGTAGAGGCAAGATTCCAGCTAATGACTAACAGTTCTTTATTGACTAGGTTGGTTCATAGAAATGAAGTACCTGTCCGACAGCTCCCTCTTTTAAAGGGAACTGTCAGGCCGCTCAACCACAGAGATCCTTTCATTTTCCCGCCTGTAAAATGAACCAATGATTTTAAATAATTATTTTTCCACCAAGAAGGCAGACTAGAGTATTCAACAGGAACTGTGGAACAAATTGGGGTTGGAAACGACCCTTTAAATAATAGAGTTCTGAACGGAGATACCATGAGACATAACTTTGGCAGAGAGATTGTCCATTTGGAAAATCTTGGTATAGATGTTTTCTGTCAATAGAGGGTAGCAAAGTTCTAATTTACCTCCTATTAGTTGATTTGCAGACAGAAGAGAAAAGATAGCCAAAAATTACACTCTAATCGCATTTTAGCTGAAGTAACATTTGTCTTTTCATTTAAAGGTAAAGTGTAATAAAACTACTACTACTACTACTACTACTAATAATAATAATAATAATAATAATAATAATAATAATAATAATAATAATAAATCTATGGTTAAATTCAGAAAATGTGCTACATTGTTGATCCAATAAACCACAATTAATAGGTTCACATAAGACAATAAACCATAAACCACACTTTGCCATCTAGAGTGGCTGGCTTCACAAAACATGCTGAGTCAAAGCCAAAGAAACCATGTTATGTCAGTTCGAGCTGTTTGCACCAGATCTAAGTGATGATTACTTATTTTGAGACAAGGTTATGTGACAAACTGTGTTTTCCAGTAACAGCCAGACTGTATTTGAAGTTCCTGGAAGAGGATTTTTCTCCCAACATCACTTTAGTACAAGGGTGTAAAACCCTTGGCAACTTTAAAACATGCAGACTTGAACTCCCAGAATTCCCCAGACTGGTTAGGGGATCCTGGGACTTAGTACACAAGTCTTAATGCTGCTAAAGCCCCTGTCCCACTGCACCAACGGATGCAAAGAGGATGTAAAACGTTAAAAAAAGCTTGCCATCGTTGAAAATGCGTGAATCCGTGTTACCACTCTTAATGTTCATACGCTATATCTCCACATCCATCACTGATATTTAATCCGTGTCATAAGTTTTAGTGCACAAAACTTTTTTAACGGATGACTTTCCCACATACTATGTAATACGACATTATCGGCAACAAAAGTTCTTATGTTCCGTTATATCCTAAAACGTTTCGCTGTGTCTCTCCGCATCCTCTGGCATCCTCGCATCAATCCATTGCAGCGCTAAACGGAAAAGGGGAGGGGAAACGAGGAAAAAAAGGGTTACCACCGAAATGGGTTTTCACAAACACACCAAAGCGTTTAGTATCACAGAATGAAAGATTGTACGCATGTATCTTGTATATTAAGGATTAAAAGGACAAACGTTTGTATCTGGTGTATCGGATATTTAGATCTGCAGTATGTATAGTAGTATGATAGAGGACACGAGACAACCATATTCCTATAAAGGGAGAAATCCCTGAATTCAGTATGAGTCCGCGCCTTGTTACAACTCTTACCTGGTCTTGGTCTTCCACTCCCTTGTTTCTCATCATGAGATATTGACACAGTCGTATGGAGCTGCACATTCATCACCAGAACCAAACCCTGTTCGAGACTGTTTCACCTTTTATACCAAGGAGAGAAGGAGACGTCCAAGACTGTTGGGTCCGAGGATGCATGTTGAAGATGGATTTGGACTGTATGACCAGTTGAATGTGGACTGAGGAATGAACCCTCATGCCTCAGCCCTTCTGAGGATGCCACCACCTGTTGATGAATTGTGGAATCTGAAGACCGAGGTTGACCAAGCCTAGCAAGCAACTTCCATCCAACCTGGACCTGGGACTGAAGTGCACGACTCTGTCACCTCTGAACCCAAACAAAACATGCAGTATGCGTGGAGGATGCCACACACAGCATTAGCAAACGGTCAGGGAAGTGGTGAGGGCCATTCATCGAAGGAATACTGAGAGTCCTCAAGCCCCACCGAACAGTGGAGGAAATTGAGAAGAGTGGTATCAGAGGTGGAATTCCCCACACCATTGGACCATAATGGGAGCACGTGGCCTGCAAAGCTTCCAGCAACTCAGAGGTCCACTTATTTCAACTAACAAGGGCTCTTTCAGTATCATCTCTCTTGCCTTGGTTGATGCTCTACAAGTTCATTGACAGTCGATGCTTCAGCCAATGTGGGTCAGTTCAATAGCCATGGATGGCCAGACAGGATGAATAGTGATTAAATGTGATGCTTCCTTGAAGCTGTTAATAACACTGTGACATTGTGCATGATATGTTGATGGCCCTACAATGAATAGGGGGCTAATAAGAGCTTTGTTTTTTTTGAAATGTGTTGACCTGCAAAATAAATTTTATTGATAATAAGCTCACTATGTGTTCGCGCTGGAGGGTGACCATACAGTCCCACTATGCTTGATGTGAGTTTATCTATCCCACATATCTCTTACTATCCCACAACATCTTTATTATCACAACTATCCTTATCTATCCACAACTATTCCTTATCTATCCAAAGCATAGGCCAAAGCCTTAACCATTTGTTCAAGGTTTCAACCAAAACTTTAAGTAAAAAATGAACCAAGTGGTCTCAAGCAAAGTTAACCTTTAATTTAACTGTTTAATAAACTGTATGACTTTATTAAAAAAGCAAAATGAGCCAAAAGTAGAAGGTCTTAAGCAAATGATAAAGTGACAAATAACAACTCAGTCTTGCACTATTCTCAGTCTCTAAGTCATGTCAATGTACTAAGTTAAGCGGCCAGGACTATATGTGTGGCTTGATGCTGGTCTGAGCGCATTAAGTGCTTGGCCCAGAGAGTACAAAGGGGATGGGTGTTTCAGAAGATACTCAGAGATCTGATCATCTTGTGGTTGAGAAGCTTCATCAAAGACCGGATGTCAGGGCATCAGACTGAAACATGTCGTTGACGGCTTGGCTGTGGGGTGGAGGAAGAAGTGTAGTGGGGCTGTCTGGTCTGGCATCTGTGTGAGGACGTGGCGTGTTGAGCTGGGCCTGGACTGGAAGTGTCTGCTTCTGCTTGGGAGATCCTGGTAAGTCGTATGCCTTGGTAGGGAGGGGCTGTTTGAAGCGTTGATGAGGTAGTGACATCGCCTGGGGTGAGGAGCAGACCTGACTGGGTCGGGAGAGCGTTCAGCTGGCTTGAGGGTTGTTTCAGAAGTGCTGTTATCTTCTCCTTCATCACCTGGTAACTGGGCTGGCATATCCTGAGGGTGTGGCTCACGTAGGTATGAAAGTGTGGCAGCTGGAGGATCCTCTGTCCAAGTGGACCAGCTGAGAGGAAGTTCTCGTGCTGTCTTCATGTTCCTGATCATCCACAGACATGTGGCTCGTGGCCTCCAGTTGCTCTGCTTGCATCCTTGAGCTGAGGGTGGGTGGGGTGCGTTTGTCTCTGGCTGCTTGCGCTTTTCCTCCATTTGTCAGGGATCCTCCAAGTTCCTCGCATGGGGATGAGCTGTCAGAGGGACTCTGTTGTGGGGCCCTCTGAAGAAACCTGCTGGACAGGTAGCTTGGCTCTGGCTTGGAGAGGCTGCTGCCTGTGGGCAGTATAGGGAGAGGGGTGTCAGAGGGGCTGCTCCTCGGGGGGACCTCACCCTCCCAGGAAGCTGCAACTTTGGCCCTGACATACATTCTGGTCACTGAGCTTTGACAGCGGCCTGCCCCAGATTTTTTGAGTGTAGCTTGCCATACCAGTGTGCATGTGCTTCCACCATCCCAGGAAGTAATCTGCAGTGTAAGCCCAGCTACTCTGCCTTGTCTTCCAAGCTGCCTGTTTTTTCTGGTGGTCACATAGAGTCTGTGGCCTTCCTCACAGGTACTTTCTCCTCAGCATTCCAGCACCTCCTCCTCATGGGTCCTCGAAAGGTGTACTGTTTCCTCTTTCCTTCTCCTTCCTTGCCTTCCTCCCTCTGGAGGGGCTTCCAGGGGCTTCAGAGGCTTTGAGCAACAGGACTTCAGCCGAGCAGTTTGAGGGCTTGGGGTGTCCTCACAGCAGCAGTAGCATAGCGCACCACAGCAGTACACCGCCAACAGCAGCAGCACAGCTTCAGAGTCAGTACCAGGAGTGGGATGCTCGTTTGTCCTTCTTGCAGGCCTGGCACGTATAGGCACCGGCTCTCTTTTCCTGCGACGAATATGATGTTTTTGAGATGTTGTGGCAGCACGTACTTTCTCTGAAATGCTGCACTGCGTGCGGCTGTCCTTTTATTCCGCGGAGCTAACCAATTCATACTCCGCATGACGTGATTGCTATTTCATCGAGTAATACACCCGCGCGGATCTGCTTTGCATTCCCCGTGATGATCCGTGTCATCTGTACGCATCGCTCTTCGCTATCCGCTATGCATCCGCTTCGCAATTCTCCCCCAGAAGCCCTTCGGATGTGTCATCCGCTTCCATCCGCTGTCATCCGCAATGCTTCCTATGAACATCCGCTTAACATCCCCGCTATGTACTACCCCCGTCCGTTCTTTTCCGTTCTTTTCCGTTCTGTTTATGCAAATTTTTGGCACTTTTGGGAGTGGATGACAACGGATGGAGCCACCCCTGAAATTTTGCTTGTCCGATGTGTCCTTTATGCATACGTTTTGTGTCCATCGGCCAGTGGGACCTAGCCTTAAGTTTGGACATCCCTGCTTTCGTAGAAATGTAAGAGAACAGAACATTAACAGATTATCAAGAGTTGGAAGGGACCAGAGGTGGTATTCAGCAAGTTCTGACCAGTTCTGGAGAACCAGTAGCACAAATTTTGAGTAATTCAGAGAATCGGCAAATACCTCCTCTGACTGGAGATTTTACAGTATCCTTCCCCTGCCGCACTCACCAAGCCACGCCCACAGAACCAGTAGTAAAAAAAATTGAATCCCACCACTGGAAGGGATCTTGTAGGTCCATGATGGTGAATCTATGGCATGCATGCTGGAAGTGGCACAAAGAGTCATTTTCCCCGGCACGTGACAGCTCGCAAATGCGCAGCACGTTGAGGGGGGAACCACGCATGCATGTGCAGATGCATGACATGTGGTGGGGGAATCACACACGTAGGTGCAGAGACATGCATGCGCATCACGCAGCAAGGGGCATGTGCATGTGGGGGGTGTGGGGGGACCGCACACATTGCCTTCCGGGAGCTGGAATGCGAGTGCAAGCGCAATTATTGGCATGGGAGCCAAAAAAGGTTTGCCACCATTGTTGTAGGTCATCTAGACCAACCCCCCTTCCGCTTAAGCCGGAGACCCTACACTATTTCTGACAAATGGCAGCTCAGTCTCTTCTTGAAAGCTTCCAGTGATGAAGCTCCCACAACTTCTGAAGCCAAACTGTTCCATTAGTTGATTGTTCCCCCTGCCAGAAAATTTCTCCTTATTAGATCTGGTTGTACAAAAAGTTATGAATTGTGCTGAAATGGATAAACTAACGCTGAGTTTAAAAGATAAGGAAGCTTCAATATTTTATAAGGTTTGGGAACAATAGTATAGCTGGATAGATCGGAGACAGATTAAAGGATAGGTAATTATTAAATATAGAATATAGATAGAATAAGAATATAATTATGCACAAATTAATATTTGTAAATATTGCACAAATGATTGCTATATGATAAGCACCACAAACAGCTGTTATTGAATGATATATTTTTTATGTTTTTAATGTAATAAAAATTCAATAATTATTTTTAAAAAGATCTTCTTGGCAGTTTCTCCTAAAATTAAGGCCTTTCTTTATAGTCAGTTAACACATTCTCTCTCCACTTGTCCTTGAATCAGCCAGAAAACTATCTCATTTTCTCAATATTACCAGTTAGTGGGAAATTCTCTGCCAATCTGTGACTGGCAAATGGGTTTCATAGATAAGCCAGATTAGTAGATGGCCCTGCTAGAAACAAAATGAGGCCAGAGAAAAGTGCCTTGAACCAGATCTAAATGACTAATAGATGACATGGTTATCCTGCTGTTATGAATCACCTGATTGAGGCAAAGCCATCAGCTGTCATCTTAAGAAAAAAAATGCTACTTTAAAACTTTAACAGAAAAGGATGATTTAAGTCTGCTTCAATCATGGCTGGAGGACAAGATGAAAATATTATGCAGAGGTCTCCAAACTTGGTAACTTTAAGACTTGTGGACTTCAATTCCCAGAATTCTCCAGCCAGATGCTGGCTGGAGAATTCTGCAAGTTGAAATCCACAAGTCTTAAAGTTGCCAAGTTTGGAGACCTCTGATCTAGAGGTTAAGAAACCAGGTTAAAAACCAGAAGACTCTAAAGTTGACTGGATGATTTTGGGCCAATCCCCAGGAGACTGAGTTCTAGTCCCGCCTTAGGCATGAAAGCTGATTGGGTGACTTTGGGCCAGGAACTTTCTCTTGGTTCAACTCACCTCACAGGGTTGTTTTTCTGGGGAAAATAGGAAGAGGAAGGAGTACAGTATTAGGTATGTTAGTTACATGGAGTTATCTGTAAAAATAATAAAGGTAGGAAAACAGACATGGAAGAATAGAGAGGTTGCTCTAGTGCATATATACCATGGTTAAATGTAGAGGGGAAAATACACTTAAACTGTGGAAATCCCTATCTAGAGAATACCCCTTCCTTCCAAAAGCTTTGTTCTTGTTTTTACATTAGCAAAGTCTGTTTGTTTGTTGTTTATCTATTTAAAGGTTGCACAACTCCAAATTTAATCTGTTTAATTTCAGAGTTTTCTTGAGCAAGCATTATATTTTTAATTAGTTATGTGATTTAGATCCTTGCTTTCTTGCTCAAGTTTGTATTGCTTTGTTTTGTAATGGATGGGATTTACATTAATTGGCTTTTATGATTAACAAACCATTTACATTTGTGCATTATCCATTTATCAAATCTCTAGCATTTGTTTTGGAAAATCAAAATATGTTGATATATATCAATAACATAAAATATAAAGTAGCTTCCCCTAAGTTATAAGGCTGGTATCTGAATAAGTCTCTTCCATTCTGATTAAGTTTCTTTCATTATGAATAATGACACTTACTCAGACACGACAGAAGTCTATTAAATAATGAACACATTAGAAATTTCTCTCTGCCTCACAATTTTGAGATACATATATATAGAATCTCACTTGCAGCCAGTCCAGGGTGTTGGCGGGGAATTACAGCTTTTAAATTTAAGCTTTCAATTTAAAAATTAACATAAAGAATTCTAGGCCACAAATGTATCCAAATGACAGATGAGAAGAAAAAAACGTATTCCTAAAATAGCTTCAGATGGCTTTGCATTTGCACATTAAAAAGAAAAAGGAGGTTGAATAACAGCAAAGAGGAATTTAACAAGCCATGGCTTCCTCTTAGTTTTCAACTACAGTAGTCACACACACAAGCTTTTTCCTGTGCAGTGTTGCGCTCGCTCTCTCTCTCTCTCTGTGTGTGTGTGTGTGTGTGTGTGTGTGTNTCTCTCTCTCTCTCTCTCTGTGTGTGTGTGTGTGTGTGTGTGTGTGTGTGTGTGTGTGTTTCAGGCAAACCCAGCCAGGAAATAAGTTTCTAATCATGTGCTTTGAGCCCAGGCAGTTTACACGCAGGGGCGGCTGTCTATCGAGTCTTAGAAGTTCTTCCTTGCTGAGCACATACGCACCCAAAACACTTTCGCAAAACCAAGTATTAGGAAGCCACATCCAGGAACTTGAAAAGAAAAGATGCACCTTGGACAGTTCGGGCCCTGAACTGAGGGAGTAACACTGATCTGCCACCCTTCATCTTTTCACAAAGCACCATGTTTTCAAGGAAGAAGCGTGAACTGATGAAAACACCCTCCATCTCCAAGAAATGCCGGGCGGGGAGCCCTGTGCCCCCAGCCTCCTTGGTAAGTAGGGTGCGAGACCTTTCGGTACGTGGACAGGCGAAAATATGGATGCTCTTGTTTTACACCTGCAGTAGTTTCATAGAAGCAATTTGGGGGGAGCGGAAAACTGGGCAGAACTGCATTGGTTCAGGCCGCATCTATTCATTTGCCTTGAACTGAATGTCTGAATTGGAGCTCAAAAGGGACGGTTGTGTTTTCCTTGAAAGGGCATGTGTTTCAATATAGAAAGAGTCTCAGTTTATACATTGGGCCGAGCTACGGTTAGGGTTTAACCACAGTTTATTAAAGAACAGTTGGCTGGGTTCTATAGTTTAGACAGCCTACTAAACTACAAAGCATGATTTCTACGTTGCAATGGCACCGTATAAATCCAAGGTTGTGTAAAACAGCTGGCTGCCCGCCAAGCCATAATTTGGTGTTTCAGCACATGTATTTATGTGCATGCGCATTGGAGACAAATCACAAAAACATTGGGAATAAGGTATGGTCAGCCTTGCAGAGTGGCAAACAACTCCAGCTGTGAAAAGGTCAGAGGTATTTTTCAGAAGCAAAATTGGGATATTGATTAACCAAAAAAAGAAAGAGAGACTAAAATTAACAATATTTTACATCTATTTTATTTATTTACTTAAGCCTTAGCTTGTCCTTATGAACTCCTGCGGCAGCAGGGGGATAGGGGTCACAGGGTATACAGGTAGTCCTTGACTTATGACCACAATTGAGCCCCAGATTTTTTTTATTTTTTACAAATTTTTATTAGTTTTCAATAAACAAACATACACAAACAAAACACAAGACATCAAAACATAA
>BHFT01015918.1:0-36253 GCA_004320025.1 Laticauda laticaudata | reverse complement strand
ATACATATATACATATATACATATATACATATATACATATATACATATATACATATATACATATACATTTACATATACATATACATATACATGTGTGTGTGTGTATGTATATATATATATAAAACATTTGTTTTGTACATATGTACATTTTTTCTGATCATTAGACACATATAATTCTGCACATTCCAAAATAAGTGCATTCATGAATGCGTGTATACAAAAGTAAGTATTCTTCTAGAACTACATATATTAGTGTAGTAATGGATTTAGAAATAAATGCAAACAGAGTTCTTTCTAATCGGACAGATCTAATGCTGGTCACATATATTTGCATGTTTCTGATGACTCCTGAACACACAACTCTCATGTGGAAAATTTTGGGTTTTTTTTCCTGTTCACTTGATGAAATCTGCCTCCATGACATCTAACAAAAACCAAGCCTTGCATTGGTATGTTTGTGGATTTGAATATGAAGGGACAGAGAAAGGACAATGCAGTGGGCATACAATGTTCTTAATACTTATAAAGAGAGACAGAGCAATGGATAATAAAATCATAAGAGCACACTGACAGGAGGACTCTATATAGTGAAAGGTGAAATGGATTGGCCTTTTTCTTAGTATCTGCCTTTAATAAAATATCACCTTACTCTAGTATCCTGATTTAAAATTTGTTTCATAATGGTCAATCAAGCAATTCAACCTGTCTCTGAACAAGCTATTTCTTTCTTCAGCACATAGGTGTGTATTATATTGTATATACAGGTACAGTTACTCCTCTGCCGCTTTAATGTATTTATCATGCACATATCCTCAACTTTCCTGGATATTCCTTTTCTATAAACCAAATGCAAACCTCAGTAAACAGACATACACGCACACATCAATGTATATTATTTGCCTACCCAACAGATCCCATATTATTTCTTTCCCATGTGTACCCATATTTATGCATGGATCTTTTTTCTCCATGCATGTTTGTGAATGATCCCCATGTCACCAGGAACAAACAATCTGAGTGGGGCATGCACTCATTCTCATGCATGTATTCTGTTCGATTTCCTCAGCCATCTCCATGTGTAACTGCTGCCACTTAAGTTTTAAGTTTGCCTCCTCCCATCCTGCTTTGTATAGCATCTCAGCAAACTGAATCAGAGCGTTAAGGCACCTACCTCTCTTTGTGCAGTGTATGTGTGAGAGAGAAAGAAAGAGAGAGAGAGAGAGAGTTGGATGTTTGGGGACGGGGGAATAATTGATTAATTAATGAATGGATGGCTTGCAGCCCCTCTAGGAGATTCCTGCTGGATCTGTCAGCTGTTAATCAATCTCTGTTGAGAGAGGCAAAGGAGGCACAAAGGTAGAGCACTTAATTGCAGGGGGAGAAATGATACAATCCTAGCATATAAAACACATCCTTTAACATGACTCTGGATGCCAGCGGGGCTGGGGGTTGGCTGGGCTGTAGACAGAGTGAGCCGAGTCCAGGAGAGATGGAGGAGAGGGGGCACTAACTACAGGAGCTCTTCCTCCCTCAGCTATGCAAATGGCCAAGCCAGGCAGGCAGAGAGGCTTTATCGTCTCTCAAGAGTCCTTTTTCCTTCCAAGACAGGATGGGATGCTTGTTCAACTGGATTCCTACCATCAGAGGACAGAGGCCTCCTGCTCCCCTACACCTGAACGTCTGCCCCAGGCTCAGGGAAAGCAAGCAGAAAGTCCAGCTGCCATGGATGGCAGGAGACACTTCCAGACTTCAGACAGACCTGTCTCCATAGCTGAGCCGCTAAGCCTCCTTTGCAAAGCACCAGAGGTCGCTCTGGTTGGCTTAAAGCTACTTTTGCATCTTGGACAGCTCAGTCTGATCTTTCCTTTTTGAGTTTATGGAAAGAGTCTTGCATGTGGTAGGGAGGGGTGCTGGATGACCTGCTTGTTAGAAAACCCTGCTCTCTCCCTCTGGCTCTCTGTTGATGGCCATATGATATGGCACAAGAAGCCTAGAGCTGCTCCGTGGCCACCAGCTGGGTTCCCCACTGGAGAAGAGAAAGGAAGGCATAGACAGACTTACATATTCTCGCTCCCTAACACAGACACACACACACACACATTCTTTCTCTTTCCATCTCCACCCCCTAACACATCTGCTGCTGCTGCTGATGTTGCTGCTGCTGCTGCTGTGCTGCTCTCCGGGAAGTAAGAGCGAGACAAAGTGATTTTCCTGCGAAAGACAACAGTTCTCTAGTGGAGGGAAGGCAAACCAAGGAGCAGAGCTGCCAACTTGGGACCGAGTTTGCCTTGTAAGGAAACCAGTGCTTCATTGCCAAGGACAGGACATCGGAGGAGAGCACCACTCCAGGGACACTTCGGGAGGACACCTCCATCCACGTGGTTTTTGACTCCAGAGAAATTTCCATCATTACCTCCAAAAGCGAAGACGATTTTTTAACCCTGGCCGCTTCCAGGCTGAGCCGCAAAAAAAGGGTCATTGGGGCTGCCATCGGGGTGGCCATGGTGCTGGTACTTTTGGTGGCCATTCCTTTGCTGGTGCACAGCTCCAAAACCACCTCCCACTATGAGATGTTGGGCAGCTGTCGCATGGTCTGTGATCCATACACTCCCCAGACCCACGGGGCAGCTTCAGCAGAGGCAAGCCAAGAACTGGCTCTCATCTCACCACCGCCTTATGTGTCCGGAGGGAAAGGAGACCCAGGGAGAAAGGCCAAATCTGGAATCCGTGGGCCGCCAGGACCTCCAGGGCCACCCGGGCCCCGGGGTCCAGCTGGAGAACCAGGGAGGCCAGGTCCCCCAGGCCCACCGGGTCCGGGTCCTGGAGGTTACATCCCATCTTTCTACAGCCCTAAAATTGCCTTTTATGCAGGATTGCGGAAGCCACACGAAGGGTATGAGATCCTTCGTTTTGATGATGTGGTGACAAATGTGGGAAACTACTATGAACCATCAAGTGGCAAGTTTACCTGCCCTCTCCCTGGCATCTACTTCTTCACCTACCATGTGCTCATGCGTGGTGGTGATGGTACCAGCATGTGGGCAGATCTGATGAAGAACGGGCAGGTAAAGCAATGCTCTCTCTTATCCCCAAAATCTTTCTTTCCACGGTCATCTTCTCCTGTTTTACTTTTCTCTCTTTTTCTGTATACAGATCTGTGTGAGTTCCTTGTCTCTTGCCTCTGCCTCTTTCCAAATAATTTCCTCTACTCCCCAGTCTCATTTTACTGATGAATATAGTCTATTATAACTACCTTATAAATTCTTCATTCTACCTGTTCTAATTTAGGACCCCTACCACTCCAACAATTAACCACAGTGACCCTTACTAGCTCCTCCTCTCTTAAACTCTAACTTCTCCTAAGCTAACATTCACCTTTGCCTTATTTCTTAATCATAAACACCTTGCACCTGTTCTAAAAACAGTCTAAACCTGAATGTGCTTTAAGAAACAGAAACTTCACAGCTAATTACTTGGAGTACAATCCATCTCACATCTCAGGATTGTGCCATGTATGTATATAGTATTGTGCCCTAGAAATTTGCAGCTCAAACAAATAATTTTATTATTCATAAGAACTCTTACAAAGAGTTAGAAGAAAGATTAATTCCTCTAACTTTAGTTAATATTGTCATTGCTCTGTATAGTCATTCTCATTCATTTTTACACATATGCAATGAGTGATCTAAAATAAAACAGTAAGATCAGTATTAAAAGCTCTACAAGAATCACAAGGCATGTTATACAGTGTTTAAAAGAAGCCTGTTTTTATAAATCGTCATTGGTTCTCTTACGAATTTTCAAAGGAAAAAGAATATGGCTTAACAAATAAAATATATTTCTGGTATTTATCACTTAACATAGGTTCTCCTATTAAGAAAATTTCTAGATTTGCAATTCAGTGTTGCTGTCAATTGACTAAAATTCTTGAATTGAAAACTACCCTTGAATTCAACTTTGCTCTCCTTTTCTTTATCCAGAATGGCTCTTTTGTTTCTTTTTAAATACATAATTCAAAATAAAGCAAAATGCAAGGCAATATAATATTGAGAAAAAAATTATATTCTGATTCTCAGACCATACTTAAAGAAATACCTTCTGCTTCCTGAGACAGTAGTAAATCTGAAATCAAAACTTTGCATAACGATGCAACCAGCTGTTAGGGCAACACACTGATGGGCATTCTCCCAAATAGGTATATCTCATTAATGAATAGAGTGTACAACTGAAAGGAGAGGAAAAAGATATTTGGTTTGTTTGTTTTTTTAAATTAATGAAAGGATTTTAGAAAGCACTTAGGAAAACAATTAAATCAGTAAGATAATTATTTTCTTCCAGTTACAGAAGAATTAAGTTTATTTTAATAAAATGGTAATTAGGCATGCCCTGCATACAGAATGAGGTATTTCTTAAAACGGTTGTGCCTATATTCACCGAATGTATGTTTGATAAATTATCCATATACAATGTACTTGTAGCATGCATATGAATTAATCATTTATACAAATTGCCTCCATTCATCTTTATGTTTTTAAAAAAATGAATGTTAAGAAGTCTTCACTTACATGAAAAAGCTATTCACTTTAGCACAGTGTCTATTATGTATTCTTCAATATCCCATTGTTTTATTATTGAATAGAAACTATCAATCAGTATTGTATTAAATACATCAAAACATATACAATTTAAATGCTAAGAATTATCATACACATATATTGTATATGGTGTGTGCAAAGAAATAGTTATGCTGAGTTGCAGAGGAAAATAAAATAATGTGTGTGTTTTGAAGTATGTTGCACAATCTAGATTTACTTCAGATTTTGGTAGTAACCCATACAGGTATGTAAATATTAGTAAGTTGATATAATTATTATTTGCATACTTTCCAGGTCAATAGCACATACATTTATATGTACACATAGTTGTATAAAAATTCAGTATTAATATATTTTAGCAACAAAACTTACTAATAATTACATTTCCAACTTGAGATAATGGTGAGAGAGATAAAAATCTGACAATTATCAGAATAAATTGTTGAAATTGAACCTAAAATATTGCTATACCATAGAGTTATGAATCTAAAAAGAAAAGTAGGGACTGGAATATTTTTAGCCAGGTGAATGCCAAATGCAGAGCAATATCACTTCAATATCTTCTTGCATGTTATATTACTTTGTTTCTCTCCAGCCAAGCAATTTTTCCAAAATCTATTGCTCCTTTTTGCCCTTCTTTTAACCACCTTTCAATAAACTAGTTTATATGACCTCTCCCTCTTCTCTATATTTATTAACTGCCAGCCTGAAGCTTCAGGTGGATACAAACTTTACAAGCAACTTGGGCTTTTAAAAAGTTATTTATTTTTCAAGATAATTCTTTTTTTATTGAATGGCTTTTCATAAGTCCCCAAAATTGGTACCATAAGATTAAGGGAGTTAACTATGAGTGAAATGTTTAAAGTTTTTTTTTAAATCTACCTAGGGCACCAAATTATAACATTGATTAGGTTAAATTAGAGAGTCTCATTTCCAACTCTTTCCATTTATTAAATAGAAAGAAGACATCGATCTGAAATTTAAAAATTCATTCCCTTATCCCTCAGCAAACCACCTGAACTAATGAAAGCAACATCTCAAGAGAAGGAATCTGTCATCTCCCTTCATCGAATCAATAAACATATTTACATGTGCTAACAGGGAGTTTCAGCAAAAGGCTTTGGGAGACATACCGTTTAAAAATAATTTCTTATTTTGTGAAAGGGCACAAACAACAAAAATATTTTAACAGCCAGATAGAATTCTTCTGTTCAGTTGGTATCTGTTTCTATTGTCCTGCGTCCTTTTTAAAAAAAAATTCTTTCCTTGTAAAATAAATAAATAAATTAGATTGGAAAGTAAATGAGCAGCTAACATCACACTGAATGGAGGAGGGGGCTAGTTTGTGTCCTCTGAATTAAATGAGGATTAAAAGCAGCCAAAAACCCCTCAGGTGCTACAGGTGGAGTCACTTCCATCTTGACAGTGGACATGTGGCACATGTATACATCCTTATTGTAACATCCCAACCCACAATGTGTGAAATAAAGACCCAGGGACATCCCATGTAGCAAGCAAAAGGGGAACTCAGTAGAACTAAGGCAATAATTTGGGCCTGGCTTTGGAACAACCCCCCAAAATAGAAGTCTTAGCCATTCTTCTGGATAGTCACGTAAAGTAAAATAGGTTGTGTCAGCTTCCTCACTTTGGCCCCTGAAATGAGTGCCTGCCCAGGTGTGTTTGTATGCTATAGTGTACTGATCCGCCACTTACTTTCCTTGCCGCATAAATAAATTGGGGACAGTTCAAACATGCCATTCTTTAATTCCAGATCATTAAAAAAATAGAGAACACAATCAATTTCATACTTACACTAAATAATGTTATTGTTATTATCACGGTTATTTCTTATTCATCCAAAAAAAAGGCAATTAATTATTAGCAATATTTAGACATCAAAAAGGCTGCCAGACCTAAGTTGGGAGCCTCTCCCGCCTAGGTAAAATTGAACTTGGCTCTATTGATCAGAATTATGTCAGGCTGGATCACTCTGCTGTCTTGCTCTCTTCCCCAAGTGATTGATGCTTCGTGAGGTTTTCTGTTCTTTTTCCACTTTTTCCTCCCAGCCCCCACTCTCCAAACTTGAAATAAAAATGTATCCCCCTATCCTTTCTCCAACAGCAGCACAGATTGCAACAGACAATTGAAAGCAGCGATGAGAGGGTTAATTTTCCCCTTCCCTGAGAGAGATGTTTAAATTTCAACACCTTCACAATTTGTGCCTGGTGGAGAGGAACAATTGCCTGCTTATTAAATAATAAATAGCGGGAAGGATAAAAACTGACAGGACACCTGGTAATATTGGTTCAGTCAATTCATCTCCTGAGACCTGTTTGCAGTCAATTTGTCAGGAAGGGGCATTTTAGAAAAAAATAAGTTTTTCAGATGAAAATTCCTCCTGTCAATTGAGATTGGGGAGGGAGCAGTAGCAGTCTTCTTGCTTTCCTTCCCTTCCCTTTTCCACACAATTCCTCCTGTTCTCTTTACTGTTATGTCCCATACCTTTTTTTGTAATCCAAAGGATCATAATAGTAATCTTTGTGTAGCCTATGAATCCAACAATAACCCTACACACAAATAAGGAAGAAGTTTAAAAGCTTACCCACACATAGACAGCAGGATCCTACAACAAACAAACAAAAGATTTAGCACTTAATCTTTGTAAGTCTTTGAGTTTAATGGCACTCTATCCCATTCTTCATGCACAATTAATCAAGGCATAAATAGAAGGGATTCTTCAGGACAGAGCATCAGAGGTTGGGAAGGATAAAACAATTCCCGAATTATGATTTTAAACCTTGACACCTCTACCAATCCCCAGTTTAAATTGCCAAATCCTAAACTCCAGAATTAGAAGGGCAAATTAAATTCAAAAGGCATTTCTCAATTCTCAAAAGCAGAGATGTCCTGAAAGGGTCATAATGGTGAGATGGACACGTATGCCTTATTTGACATCTCTGGCAAGATCTGAAAAGCCATCTAGACAGAAATGATCCAGCCTAACAAGGGTTTGATTCAACATGAGACTTCAGAAGTCACCGAAAATCAGAATTAGAACAACGTATTCCTGTCTTCCATACATCTTGTCGGGCCTGTTTTAATTTTTCTTAATTTTTAATAGCGTTCTCTGCAGTTAATAGCCAAGATTGTAAAGTAGATGAACAAGGAGATCAACTTGGAGGCATTTGGGGGAGCTGATTCAAAATTCCAAGTCCTTTGGTAGGAGTCCAAACCCACAAAAAGGCTCCCACACAGCCACAAATCTCAGTCTTTGTTCAGCTATTCTGTCTTGGCATGGTTCAGCTCGCTGGCAAACAGACAACGTACCTCTCTGAGTGAGAACCTGGAGCATTCCCAAATAGATCAGACTGTCTTGTGCCCTCTTTGGCCAATCTCTTTCAATATTCATCATTTTGTCAGTCTCAAACCTCACAAGGAAGTCAATGCATTCTTGGTTTCTGTCCCTAGGCTTTGAAGAGGTTGAGTTTAGTTTAGTTTTCCTTTTCTTCTCAGCCTCAAGTATCATTCAAAAATTGCTTCTACAATAGCTCAAATTTTAGACTTTGTTAGTAATAGAGCAGCCCCAGGTATGGCTCCAATCCAGTTCCTCACTGGAGTGTTATGGTTCACATCTGCCTGGAAATTATCACCTCCAGCCAACAAAGGCTTCTTCTTAAGTAAGAATACATGGAGAGGTCAAGTGTGAGCCTTTTGTCAGGTGACTAGATGAACTTTTCCCTTGGGTTTACCTCAAAAGACAAACTAGACAGACAATAAATATCATTGTTGACGAATTGGACTGGTGTAAGAGACATTCTGCTCTTTAGAAGGCCAGATCCTGAAGATGAAACTCAAATACTTTGGCCACCTAATGAGAAGGAAGAACTCACTGGAGAAGAGCCTAATGCTGGTAAAGATTGAGGGCAATAGAAGAAGGGGACAACAGAGGATGAGGTGGCTGGATGAAGTCACTGAAGCAGTTGGTGTGAGCTTAAATGGACTCTGGGGGATGGTAGAGAACAGGGAGGCCAGGAGGAACATTGTCCATGGGGTCACAATGGATTGGACACTACTTCACAACTAACAACAACAACAAAAAGAGATTTGTGTTTTGGTCCACGCTCAGCTGGCACACTGGGTGACAATGGGACAGTTACTCTCTCTAAGCCAAGCTACCTCATAGGGTTATTGTTATTGGGGAAGAATTGGAGGAGGGGATTATGTATAAAAAGTGAGATACAGATCTAGCAAGCAAATAAATAATGGGTACATTATCCTAGCTCAACTTAATATCTCCTCCACCCCAATTTTATTGCCAGTGCAGGAATTCCCTTCACCCACAAACCAGATTTTATTGATCAGGATTCAGGGGGAACTATTCATTTTCAGAGATGCAGGATGCCTCCATGTGACTGGCAGGGTCTGAAGAAAATCCGCTGGGATTCACACAGACACATGCATTCCATTTCACTGAACACGTATCTAAACTAACTGATATCTGTAGCAGAGGGAAGATGAGGATTAGACAAGCTGTGAAGAACTTAGACGTCACAGTGGTCCCTGGTCAGGATCATGGAAGCCACTGGCTGGCTGGCAAAGTTGTGTCCACTGTTTGAATAAACAAGAATCAGCTGCCATTCAAGCATCGTTTTGTAGGAAGGATTTCAAAACAAAGCTTCAAAGAAAATTTTACAAGGGAGCAGAAGAGGTAGCCCTAAAAAGATATGTGTCCTGTTGGAAATGGGAAATATTCATGGCCACCACCTTCTTTAAAAAAAAGATAAGAGTTTCTGTACTTTTTAGATCTAAGGATAATAGTTCAACAGGAGAAGTAACTCATCACTTAAATGTTTTGGAGTGTCTCTGTCAGGAAAAGTACCATGTCTTTTCATTCCTGTTGTGCAGATATTAAAGCACAGAAGCACTGCCAGAGAAATAGAAAAGTTGCAGGTATGGGGAAACTGACAGCTCCATTGTTATCTATTGTCACCACATTTGACCCAAAACTCAGGATGGTATACAGCATAGGGAGTATCTTCCACATTTCTCCCCATAATTGCCATGCAAAATATATAATGAGATCTATTATCCAGTGACTTTTATTGCCGTGCCGAGATTTGAAGCTTGCTCTATTTATGATCCAGATCCAGCACTCAATCTGTTCCAAAATATCATCTTCCTCCATGCGTTGTAAGGATAAACTTTGCAATTTATTATCACTACTGTAATCTCTTATTAGGAGTGTGCATCTTTGAAATGCAGAGGACATAGACTTTTTCAGCATGAAAAATTAAGCTAGTATGAATGCTTTCTGAAATTCACTTGCTAGGAGACTGAATAGGAGAACTGTTTACAGATTAACAGAATTGGAAGGGACCTTGCAAGTCATCTAGTCCAACCCCACGCCCAAGCAGGAGACCCTACACAATTTCTGACAAATGGCAGTCCAATCTCTTCTTGAAACTTCCAGTGATGAAGCTTGCACAACTTCCGAGGGCAACTTCTGTTCCATGGGTTGATTGTTGTCACTGTCAGAAAATTTCTCCTTATTTCCAGGTTGAATTTCTCCTTGGAACATTGCTATCATGTCTCCCCTGGTTCTCCTCTTCACTGTTAAAACAGCTGGTCGTGGAAAAGTTTTCTAAAAATAAAGTAATGGAAGTGTGGAGGGGGAGGACAAAGAAATTCATAAACCATGGCTTATATAGGAATGCAACATAACAAATTATTATCTGCATTATACAAAAATTAATATTGAATGGCACCTGCTATTGAATAATATGTAAAGTTTGAATTCTATGAATCTTTGTTTTAGAGTATCTAGCATTTCTGATTATTGTTGGTACAGTACATACGTTCTTTCAAATTATCAACGCGAAGGCATTTTTTTTCATAATGGTGCATATTTCAACCAGATCTTACGTTTGCTTTATCAGCGAATAAAATAAAATTAAGAATAGAAATTGTGATTCAGCAAGAGCACTGGTTCAGGTCACTGGAGCCAATAGTTGTCAAGTCAATAGTTCTCTTGAAAGGTAAGAAAAAAAAATCTTGTCCAATTCCTGGCTTCCCATAGCCATTCCTCATACTTTACTAACATCACATCTTTGCAATGTAGTTGAGACACAGTGTATTAGCATCATCACCAGAGGCGGGATTCAAATTTTTTAACAACCGGTTCTGTGGGCATGGCTTAGTTGGTGGGCGTGGCTTGGTGGTCATGTTATTGGCTGGGCGTGGCCAACTCAATATCACTCACATTGAGGCATGCATCTCCTCGCCTGGCCTCTCATGACTGTGGGGATGCTGCAAGTCGTAAGTGTGAAAAAGGGTCACAAGTCACTTTTTTCAGTGCCATTGTAACTTTGAATGGTCACTCCACACAAGCAAAGTACCAGCAAAGGAGGGGAAAAAAACTCCAGAGAAGTTCCTGAGACAGGAAGTCTAGTCCTGCCAAGAATGTAATAAGGGTTAACGGAGAGCAGTTTCCAAAAGCAACACCAGAATATTTCCTTCCTGCCTTCCTCACAGGATTAGGACAGTAATTTCTTCTAACAACGGGTTCTCCAAACTGCTTAAGATGTTAACAACCAGTTCTAGTGAATAGGTGAGAACTGGTAGAATCCCACTCCGGATCATCACATCTTTGCAACATCGTTTAAACATGATAGTTTACTATCATCACATCTTTGTCACCCATCATTAGTTTAAGCAAAAATTGAGTTGTAGGCTTCAGTTCTATTTTTTTCAAGACCTAAAATTACAGGTAGTCCTCAATTTACAACAGTTCATTTAGTGACCATTCAAAGTTACGACGACACTGGAAAAAAGTTATTTATGACCACTTTTCACAGTTATGACCTTTTCAGCATCCCCATGATCATGTGATCAAAATTCAGATGCTTGGCAACTGGCTGATATTTCTGACAGTTGCAATGTTCTGAGGATCATGTGATCACCTTTTGAGACTTTCTGACAAGCAAAGACAAACTGAAAGCAAGATTCTTTTAACAACTATGTTACGAACTTAACTGCAGTGATTCAAGTAATAAGTGACAAGAAA
Organism: Laticauda laticaudata; assembly: GCA_004320025.1. Taxonomy (NCBI): domain Eukaryota; kingdom Metazoa; phylum Chordata; class Lepidosauria; order Squamata; family Elapidae; genus Laticauda; species Laticauda laticaudata. The sequence goes on along the minus strand of BHFT01015918.1, from coordinate 24,595 downwards.
GGTGGTAAAATGGGGCAAAACCTATTTCATGAATGTCTTATTTAGCAACAGAAATTTTGGGCTCAATTGTGGTCATAAGTTGAGGACTACCTGTAACAGATTGGAAGGGACCTTGGAGGCCTTGTAGTCCAACCTCCTGGCACAAGCAGGAAACCTTATATCATTCTGGACAATTGGCTGTCCAATCTCTTCTTAAAAACCTCCAGGGTTGGAGCATCTACAACTTCTGAAGGTAAGCTGCAGTGATTCACTTAACTGTGGCAAGAAAGGTCGTAAAATGGGGCAAAACTCACTTAACAATATGATACAATTCCCATCACTGAGGGTTCCAGGGATTTTAACTGTTGATTTCTAATTTATATGCCAGAAGGAAAATACTGGATTTATTCACCTCAGTTTCTCTCCTCAGTCTGAATTGTCCTTTAATGCAAATGCTGGAATCGGGTGGAATCCATAGCCAAATTCATAATTAAATACTATGCCCCGCTGTCCATCAGCAAATTCAGGATGACAAGCCTCTTCCTATTCGATTCCCTACTTCTCCCTCACATCCCAAAATGCCTAAATTCTAATTGAAACTGGCCCTGAGGAGCACAGCCTGCCTGAGGAAAGACTGGAGGAATTATGGTCAGTTCATCGACAGACAACGATTCTTTCCAACTTCTCTCCAGAGTCATTTTTAAAACACATATACATTCCCAGGGCTGCATTATTCTCAGATACACTGTCATAAATACCCTCATCGAATGCAGTCCTGCCAACTCCATCTGTGATCTTGTCAGTTTATCCCAGCTTAGCAGCTCCCGCTTCTTGGACAGGCGGCCACTCAGGAAAACTCTAGCAGATCAAAAGAGGGCACTACTCTTCTAAGTCAGGCCTAATTCTTTGGCCTCCCTGGACAGGAATTATACCCATGCAGAGAGCGTCTTCTGCTGTAGTATCTTTGCCCTCCTTTGAAAAACATTGGGTTGCTTCTCATACTACAAATTCTGATGCTCTTGTGGGCAGAGAAGCCATCCAGCACAAGGGATCCCCCTCTAGGCTCAGTTTGAACGTTGGAACTGGAGAAATGGCCAAGTTCTTGGCCTTTTATCTACAAGTAGTCCTCAACTTACAATGGTTCATTGAGTGACTGTTCAAAGTTACAACAGCACAGATAAAAAGTGACTTACAACCGTTTTTCACACTTGGAATCGTTGCAGCATCTTCATGGTCACAGGATGAAAATTCAGACGCTTAGCAGCTGACTCATATTTGTAACGGTTGCAGTGTCCCAAGCTCATGGGATCCCTTTTTGAAACCTTCTGAGCAAGCAGAGACAATGGGGAAGCCAAATTCACTTAACAACCATGTCACTAACTTAGTAACTGCAGTGATCCGCTTAACAGCTGTGGCAAGAAAAGTCATAAAATGGGGCATAATTCACTCAACAAATGTTTCACTTAGCAACAGAAATTTGGGGGCTCAGTTGTGGTCGTAAATCAAGGACTACCTGTATTGGAGACCAACCAAAATAGGCAGATTCATATAACCCACCCATTATTCTCGTTCAATTCTAGGCACTTGGCAGGAAAAGGGGGAGATTATTTGGCAGAAGACATAAAAGGAAGCAGCTGAGAGGAAAATAAAGCAAACCTAACTACAGGGTTCTGACCCAAACATGACTCCCCAAACATGACAAACTCTCTGACATGAGCTTAACAGATTCCTTTATCAGGAATGCCGGCAGCCTCGGCAAAAAGTTTATCTTGCAGGCTAACAAGTCTGTCTGTCCAGAAGATAAATAGCTGTCTGCTACACCTATTCATCTCCTCCCCCTGCCTTTTATCCCCAGAGCTAGGGTGCGGCCTCACTAGCAGTGGTGGCTCTTCCTTCCCCAGGATCAGCCCACGGGTTTCCACTGGTCTCCTCTTCTCTGCCTTCTGCGCAGTCACATATCAGGCACTGGACCCAGCTGTTCCTCCTCTTCTTCATCAACCACTTCCAAACCTGGGGGCTGTTGACACTCCATCTGAGGCAGAGGTGGTCCTCGACAGGTTCTGACAGGTTCGGGAGAAACCGGTCGTGGAAATTTTGAGTAGTTTGGAGAACTGGCAAATACCACCTCTGACTGGCTCCGCCCCCATCTATTCTCTGCCCTTCTGAGTCCCAGCTGATTGGCTGGGTGTTCTTTTGTTGCCCTGCACAGGAAAACAGAGCTGAAAAGCAGGTTAGTGGGGTGGGGAAGGAATGGAGATTTTGCAGTAACCTTCCCCTGGAATGGGATGGGTATGGAAATTTTACAGTATCCTTCCCCTGCCATGCCACACCCACCAAGCCATGCCCACAGAACCAGTAGTAAAAAAAATATGAATCCCCCCATTGATCTGAGGGCTGACGGATGGCCCAGACTGGGCCTCTGTCTCTCTCTCTCTCTCTCTGCCAGCTCCATTCCTTCTTCCCCTTTGGACTCCCAGGTTGCCCTGATGCTGATCCTGATTCCTCTGACTCCTCCTCTGATTTGGCTGTTGGAAGGGCCAGCAACCAAGAGGCCACAACATTCAGGAGTAAACATTCACTGTATCTCACCTTGCCTTTTTTTTAGTGGTGGGATTCAAATTTTTCTACTACTGGTTCTGTTGGCATGGCTTGGTGGGTGTGACAGGGGAAGGATACGGTAAAATCTCCAGTCAGAGGTGGGATTTGCCGGTTCTCCAAACTACTCATAATTTCCGCTACCGGTTCTCCAGAACTGGTCAGAATCTGCTGAGTACTACCTCTGGGTTGTTTTTTTTTTCCCTTGCAATCTTCTCTTCAGATAATGTTTTTTGTTTTTTAAAACTTCTTTCTCTTTGAGGATCTTGCCTTTCTCTAAAGACAACTTTCCCCTCCCCTTGAGCCATTCACTCTTCCTTCCTAGATTTGCTTTGCAATTTAATCCATGTTAGCTCTCCCTATGACCTCAACACACTTCTTCTGAATTGGCCGTTTTGATATTCAGTCCACATCCTTTCAGCTGGTAGACATTCTTCAACCTCTCTCTTCCTTGTTTTACCACACCCACTTTACTTTATGCTACCTTTGCTTTCTCCTAAGATACCCAACTCTCAAAAGTGAGCAAATGTGGCCATTTTCACTTTTTTTTAAACAACATAAATTTGTTACAACTGACCTCTATACTGCGCACTCCTACAAAATCTCATTGGCATAATAAATCACCTTGTGCAAAAAGCATACTAAACAAGTGAGACCTGCAGCAAAATGTGATATATTCTCATCTTCCCATAGGAGGGCAATACCAGAGGCCATTCCATTGTACTCTCACTTGCTCCGTTTTCTTCTTTTTTTCATTTTCAGTCAACGTTCTGTAGCTCTGTTCTCCTTTGTCTTTTTTTAGTCTTTCCAGTGACTGGAAGATTAGAAAGAAATTGTTGAAAGATTCTAACTTTCTCTCTAGCTATTCTTCAGCAGGATTGCTCTCCAAAACCAGAACACAATAGGAATACGGTGTGGTGAGAGAAGCTAACAAATAAAAGCTTGAGCTGAAAAATGGGCAGATTCTGGACAGGGGTTCAGAGAAAAATAAATTAAAAACCTTTCCTAATGTATCTCTATGGGACAGGAATTGGGGAAGGGCATGGAATAGTGCAGCATCCTCCATTCCAAGCCTTTGTCCCTCCTGATCACATGACCCCTATCCCGTGCTTCTAAACCACACGCACACAAACATGCAAGGGAGGAGCAGAAACACACATGCACAGACACAACATATGTCACATGCCTGCCCAAAGAAAGACACATTTATTTATGTAACGAATCTCTAGTTTTTTTTCTCCCTCTTTGTTTTGATGTTGTTTGCCACCCAGACGAGTCCCTTGAAGCTGGGGCACATTACAAGGGCTGTAAAATAAATAAACTAAAAAACAAAGGTGACAACTACAGAGATCATTACAGTCACCGATACACAGCAGAAGCATTTCTAATGCCTCCATTTATCATCTCTATCCAAGAGGGAGCATAGTCAATAAATGTGTCATATCAAAAGGGCTGTTTTGAAGGTTCAGGTGTTGCTGGATGAGGCAGCGAGGACTGCTCGTCACCCATCAAACCTCAGACTTTTCACACAACCTCATATCAAGTGAAATGCAGCACATAGCTCAATAACTTTCTTTTCATCTCGCCAATCATGTCCAAATCCTTCCATCTCCAAGTCCAGTCACCATTGCAGCCCAGAAAGTGGCATGTAAAAGAACTGGCAATGGTAACTGTTCCTCAGGACAGTCATTCACTGGAGAATTTCTCTGCATGAAAACCAGCCACGGAGGCAGAAGACTCTCCTTTGCAGTGGGCCCAAGGCAGAGATCCAATACTGCTTCATATGGGATCTATGACAATTCGCCACAGCCAACTCGCCATGGCCAACTTGCTGCAGGATACCTCGCTGTGGGACAAGAGCTACACTAATATCAAAAAAATGGCGGAGCAGAATTATTAAAGAAACGATGCAAAAGGAGGGACAGAATAAAATGGGAATGGCAAAAATTAAAATATTTTTTTATTTCTTTTAAATAATTAAATAGAATTGTTACATTATCCCACAGCGAGTTGTCCCATGACGAGTTGGCTGTGGCAAGTTGTCCCACAGTGAGTTGGCCATGATTAGTTGGCCTTGGCGAGTTGGCCAAGATGAATTGACCACAGTAAGTTGGCTGTGGCAAGTTGTCACATTCCCCTTCATATGAGAGCCAGGGAATACTGTACTTTTCCATGAAGCAGTGATGAGCTTTCAGACTGAATAGCCCTGGTCTAGTTTTATTCCAGCCTAACATTTTACCAGCAACTGGTGGTTTGCATCTCCAGAAGCAGGTTAAGCTGCTTTGGAGCCTCAGTCTAGACCACAGCCATTCAGCCTGAAGATTCATCACTGCTTCACTGATACCAGCCATGAAAGCCTAGATCAATACTTCTCCACATCTCTCCATATCCAGAGTTGGAGTTTTTTTGAAAGCAATTTTTTATGTACAGTTTCACACGCTCTGTAGAAAATATTACAGATGACGACCACAATTGAGCCCAAAATTTCTGTTGCTAAACAAGATGGCTGTTAAGTGAGTTTTGCCTCATTTTATGAACTTTCTTGCCATGGTTGTTATGTGAATCATGACAGTTGTTAAGTTAGTAACACGGTTGCTAAGTGAATCTGGCTTCCCCTTTGACTTTGCTTGTCAGAAGGTCTCAAAAGGTGATGTGATCACATGACCTGGGACACTGCAACTGTCATAAATATAAGCCAAGGGTCCTAATTTTGATCACATGACCATGGGGACATGGGAATGATGGTAAGTGTGAAAAACGGTCATAAATCACTTTTTTCAATGATGTTGTAACTTCAAAAGGTCACTAAACAAATAGTTGCACGTCGAGGACTACCTATAGTTTGGTGTAGTGGTTAAGGTGCTGACCTGGAAACCAGGAGATGGTGAATTCTAATTTCTGACTTGGGCATGAAAGTCAGCTGAATGATTATTGGGCCAATCAACCAGAGGTGGAATTCAGCAGGTTCTGAGCAGTTCTGGAGAACCGGTAGTGGAAATTTTGAGTAATTCGGAGAACTGGAAAATGCCATCTCTGACTGGAGATTTTACAGTATCCTTCCCCTGCCACGCCCAACAAGCTACGCCCACAGAACTGGTAGGAAAAAAATTTCAATCCCACCACTGCATTCAACCCACCTCACAGGGTTGTGGTTGTGAGGGGAAAAGGAGGAACAATGAGTAATAAGTGGGTTCTCCACCTTAAGTTTCTAATAAAGTAAAAAAGGTAGGATAAAAAAAAAATAAACAAATTGACCTTTGTTGAGACTTCAAGCTTTTTTTTTTCCTGCTTGCTTTAATTCAGGAGCTTTCATTTGCATGACAGTCTTTCCTTCCAGGCTACATTAATTTTACCAACTCACTGCACAGATTTGCCATCCTCATGCTCCCTCGGCCAAAGAATGTGGATTCTCTCTCCCCCCCCCTTTACAGAGATCAGGAGCTGAATTTGCCGATAGTGCCCCAATTCTATACACACACCCAACTGAACAGGCCATCAACCTTTTTATCACTTCAAACCTACCATTTTCAATCTCATTACGCCTCTCTTACCTCTGATCCCTCTTCTACTGTTGTTCTCCCTGGGTGCTCGTTTGTGTGTAGTGCCAGCCCAGAGCTTTTCCACCTCTCCCTCCACAGCTATGTTTTTCAACTTTGGCAACTTTAAGATGCGTGTGGACTTGGGCTACTAGAATTCCCCAGGCAGCATGAATTCTGGGAACTGAGGTCCGCTCATCTTAAAGTTGACAAGGTTGAAAAAAAAACACTGCTTCATAGCAAAGTATGTAGCAGTGTCTACTGCGGCTTCCCAACAATTGCAGCTCAGAGTTCAAGCAAGAGTAAGACTGAACTGGCTCTTCTATGAAGTATCTCACTTTTTGCAGCCCTGTAGTACAATCACAGTGGCCATCTGCGGTCATTCCCCCAAACAACAAACACAGATTCTGGCTGTTGATGGGAAGGATATCTACAAAGGAGCCCCTGAGAAACAAAACTAAAGCATTCTCTAAAAGTGAGTGTGCTCAGTGCCACACAGTGCTGAGGATTTGGGAAAAAGAAAAATCTAATACCTGAAAGACAGAGAATGGAATGGCTCTCTAGGATAAGGGGTATGCATGGCTGATTGGCTGCTGGTGGTTATTACTTGGAAAAGAAATTCTTTTGTAGGTAAGGATATATTGCAACCTTTAATTGTAGCTTTGATTTGCATCCTCTGTAAATGTTATTTCTTCATTCTTTTTTAAAAAATTTTTTTAATGACAAACAAAACAACAAATAAAACCTTCTTTCAATCATACAGTGTATCGGTTTGGTACATATGTCATATGCACAATATTTATAAACCTTTCCTCTTAAATTTATATTCATATTATATTCTAATCAACATTCTATATCATATTGTATCATTATTGTACTACCATTAAAGTTTTTATTTCAATTCCAGGCTATCTTTAAGAGCAAATCTCAACTGTTACTAAATTATATTCATATTATAACTTATTCAAAAATAACCAATTATAATATGTTATTATTACTCCAGTATACTTCAATTTCTTACTCTTCTTTCTAGCCATTCATAAAATAAATCCCAAATCTTGTAATACTCCTTTTCTTCTTGCTCTCTAATTGATAATGTTAATCTACTCATTTCTGCATATTCCATTATATCTACTCATTTCTGCATATTCCATTATATATTTATATATATATATAAATGATCAAATATTTCTTCATTCATAATGGAAGACACCTTTTCTGCTGAAAGAGTGATAACTGGGAGGAAAGCAAGGCTTCCAGTGAAAACAATTTACAGTATTTTTCTTCCTTCCATTCAATTGTGTCTGATTCTTAGAGACTATATGGAAACAAGTTCCTGCAGTTTTCTTCGCAAGATTTTTCGGAAATGATTTGCCCTTGCCTTCTTCCTAGGTCAGAAGGAAAATGGCTGGCCCAAGCTCACACAAGTGGTTATGTACTAGAAGCAGAACTAGAACTCACAAACTTACATTATCAACAAAAAAAATGTAGCTGAGTCAACAGGTGACTCAAACCTGCTTTAGGAAAACATAGATAAATATCTATTCTTCATTTGTCTCCTGTCCATTTACTTAGTTCCTTCATTGGCTCTGAAAGACTAATTAAGCAAAAAAAAAACCTTTATTATTCTGTTTAAAACCTTTTGTAATTTCCTCTGGGTTGGCTGAAACACTGCCTAAGAGGTGGCCAATGGTATGGAATGGTTTTCTTAGAGCAGCTTTTGTCTCTCTACCTCGTGTGTCATTACCACAGTTGTTAATTAACGGAGTGGCTCATAGGGTGAATTACTGCAATTACCAATTTATTTATTTGGCACCATTCATGTGCATGGTACTTAACTTAAAAAAAATGGTGAGAAAAGCAAGAGAGACAGCTGGAGAACAGAAGGGAAATGTAGGAAGAATAAGCAAGAGAACAATATTTTTTAATTTATTAATTCATTTTATTCTTATTGCCTGTCAACTCAATCAAGTGAAACAAATAAGCTTATAATTCTAAAATTATAAAACAATATAACACCAAGAAATCCTCCAGTCTAGTAAAAAGAAGGACAAGGGGTGACATGATAACAGTGTCCAATATTTGAGAGGCTATCATAAAGAAGAGGGGCTCACCTATTTTCCAAAACACCAGAAGGCAGGATAAGAAGGAATGAATGGAAACTAATTAAAGAGAGAAGCAACCTAGAACTAAGGAGAAATTTCCTGACAGTGAGATCAATTACTGTGGAATGGTTTGCCTTCAGAAGTTGTGGGTGCTTTATCACCAGAGGTTTTTAAGCAGAGATTGGACAACCATTTGTACAGAATGGTATAGGGTTTCCTGCTTGTGCAGGGAATGGACTACAAGGCCTCCAAGGTCCCTTGTTACAGGCAGGGGTGGGATTCAAAAATCCCAACTACCGCTTCTCTGCCTAGTTGCTGGGTGGGCATTGCCATGGTGGGCATGGACTACCAGAACTTCTGGGAGAGCCATTTTTCACTTTCCCCAGAGTCCGGAGGCTTTCCTCAGGCCTCTGGGAGAGCAAAAACAGCCTTCCCTGGGCTCTGGAGGCGCTCCGGAAGCCAGTAACACGCCCATTTCCAGACTTCTGAAACTTTCTAGAGGACCATTTTTCACCCTCCCAGAGCCTCCACGCAGATCCTGCACTTACCTGCCTCTAAAACGGGCTGCCTGGAGAATCCTGGGAGGGGAGGGCTGGGCGGAGCCAGACAGTTGGTTCAACTACCAGTTTGGTGAACCAGATGTAAATTTAACATTTGTTTCCCCCAAACTGGCCTGAACTGGCTGAATCCCACCCCTGGTTACAGGTAGTCCTCAACTTACAACTACAATTGAGCCCAAAATTTCTTTTGTTAAATAAATATTCGTTAAGTAAGTTTTGTCCCATTTTACCACCTTTCTTGCTACAGTTATTAAGTGAATCACTGCAATATTTAGTTCGTAAGAGGGTTGTTAAGTGAATCTGCTTTCCCCATTGATTTTGCTTGTCAGAAGGTCTTAAAATGCGATCACATGATCCCCATATACTGCAACTGTCAGAAATATGAGTCAGTTGAATTTTCATCACGTGATCATGAGGATCTACAAGAGTGGTAAGCATGAAAAAAGGTCATAAATGTCATGCCCTTGTTGGAGTCTGACTCTGAGGGGGAGATTGAGGAGCTGACAGGGAATGGGAGTGTGGCTCTGGTGGCTGTGGAAGAAACGGGGGAAGGACACAGTCCGGCTTGGCATTCAGAGAAAGACCCAGGGTCACCCCCTCTTCATCCTAGGGCACGCAGGGAGGAACGGAGAAGGGAGCAATGTATCTTACAGGAGAGAAAAAGGCCCTGATCCCTTTCATTAGTTGTAGCTGGGAGAACAGGATATAAGTGGGACATTTTAAATAGCTCTTTGCTGGAAGCAAAGTGTGCTTTATCTTGGTCAAGTCTTATCTGGGTTTTGGTGTCTTCCCTATTGTGGTTGCTGCGTTAATTTGTGGAAGTCTGCAATTTATCATCTTGGCCTACCGTGTTAATGACTCCAGTGTAGTTTGTGTTGGTATTTTTTAAAATTTCTAATTATTTTTACTTTTGGTTCAGACTGCATTTACTTTTTTCATAGACTGCTTTTTGGAAGAGTTTGATATCAAGTCGAGAATAATTGGACATTGAGGCCCAAGTTGGAGGTATTAAAGGGAATTTATTCTACTTTTGTGACTGTGTTATTTTTGTGTCATGCCCCAGGTCATCACAATAAGTCACTTTTTTTCACTGCTGTTCTCAGTTCAAATGGTCACAAAACAAAGTGTTGTAAATTGAAGATATCTGTATTCTGTTATGAATGCAAACAGCAAAGATAATTAATCAGTTATTAAACAATTAATAGTGAATGTTACTGTTTCAATTAACTGTGCTTGGTCTTATTTGAAACTGAAAGTTCAGTCTCAGGAAGTAACACATGTGCTCTTTTGCCTGCCTGTGTTAATTCTATGCATTTTCATACATATTTCGCGAATGATATGTTGCTGTTCCCAGAATGTGGATATAGTGTACAATATATTTCCAAGCCACAACAGAATTGGGTGTTTGAATTCCGTTCATCTGCATTTGATCCAGAAGAAATAAGTTGTATGATTCAATGCAGAAATCCAGAGGTGGTATTCAAATTTTTTTATTACCAGTTCTGTGGTGTGGCTTGGTGGGATTGGCATGGCTTCGTGGGCATGGTTTGGTGGGCGTGGCAGAGGAAGGATACTGTAAAATTTCCATTTCCACCCCACTCCAGAGGAAGGATACTGTAAAGTCCCCATTCCCTCCCCACCCCACTAACCTCCTTTCCAGCTCCGTTCTCCTGTACAGGGCAACAAAAGAAGACCCAGCCAATCAGCTGGGACTTGGGAGGCAGAGAATAGATGGGAGTGGGGCCAATCAGAGGTGGTATTTGCTGGTTCTCCAAACTACTCAAAATTTCCAATACCAGTTCTCCAGAACCTGTCAGAACCACTTCTGCAGAAATCTTTTTGCAAAAAGTATTGTATTATTTCTAAGGCATGTACCATACATCGCATAATAAATAATGTTGACTGTTTCACAATAGTTTTAACATCTTTCAGGCTTATTCTGACTTTTTCATTTGGAGAATCAAGCCCTGTTTTACTGAGAACTGTGTGCCAGTGATTTTTAGAGTCAGGAAGAAATAAGATACATCTTTAATGCTGTCCTTTTCATGGACTTGTCTACAAAGCAGAGAGAAAGCAAATATCTTGAGCCCAGCAACCCCAGATATGGCCGATTCCCCATTAAATCCTCTCTCTGGCCCCATGGTCATTGCCCTATGTCAATGGCTCAGACATAAGCTCCACATGGCAAGTTTATCCCTCCTTTGCTGATACAGGCAGGCTTTCATCTCCCCTGGTGACAGCTTGATCCATGTAAGAGCTCACTCTATTGTCAGAGATTTGTTTGGCAAAGCCTGATGCTGGCCTCTTTTGATCTGTCTAGCCAAGAGATTTATTACCTGGACACTGTCACTAGAGCATCTGAGCTTTTCACATCATTGATATATCTGCCTTTAGACATATGCACCAAGGCTGGGTATGCAGGTGCATCTCTTGGTTTCTCTGGAGCACTGAGCACACTGCTGGATGAAATTGCCCAAGGTGAATCTATCTGGACATCAGTGGTAGAGAGAGAAAAAAAAAAGTGAAATCCTGTTTCTCCAAAGGTGGAGGGTTACAGACAACTTTAAATGAAGTCTTGTCACATTTTAACACATTTGCATTCCCAGAGTTACTTTAGGGCAGTTAGCCTATAAGACATCTGATTCCCTGCTGTGAGTCAACTAGTTTAGGATGTCTAGCCTTTGGGAGTTGTAGAATCAGGATCATGCACACATTCCCTTCATGGGCGAAAAATTATCTTGGATCATTGGTCACACCACAGCAGCCCAATATTGCCTCTCCAAAATATTTTTTTCCCCAAGGCTACCACATTTGGAGAAAGTAAAAACAGAGGGGTCAGTGTGGAACTATTTACATTCCCTCCAAATGTTGAGATTATTCTTTATGGAAAGCAGTACATGCTGATAGATAAGATAGCAATAGCTTGGCATACATTGTGTACATTGTTTGGTAGAAGGAAGCAAGCAATCCTACATCAAGAAAAAAGGCCTTTTTAGAGCCACTTCAAATTATTTTCTGCACTTTCTGGTCTCAGCTGAAAAACTAGAATTTCTGATCTCTGACTAGGGGCTACTTTGCTTCTGATTCACTTTAGTGGTTCCTTGAAGATAAAATAATATTTTTTTCTGATTTTTTCTTTCTTTCAAATAACCCTGGGTGTCGTGTGTATTGGGCACAGCGCCACACAAGAGCAACACAAATCTGAAAACACTTTTGAGAGTAATTAACTGTATTAAGGCTCTTGTGAATGGCCCATCACTTCATCACATGCACATCACTATTATAGGAGCTGAAATACAGTACAGTGAATTAAAGAGAAAAAAGGGATGGAGGGAAAATAAGATGGGGAGTTAACAGGTTTACCCAGTAGTTGTGACACAGAGGAAGTTCTCACAAATAAGGATGGAGGCTGAGTTATACTAAAAAATGGGTAAAAAGAGAGCCAGTTTGTGAGGTGTTTAAGGTACCAGAAGTCAGGAGACTGAATTCTAGTCCTGTCTTGGACAAAAAGCCAGATGGGTAACCTTGAGCCAGTCTTCTTTTTCTCAACCTCAAGAAGAAGCAAAGGCAAAAATCCCTTCTGAAAATCTTCACAAGAAATTTGCAGGAACTAGTCTAAATAGTTAAACAGCATACTAAAAAATATCACCTTGCCGACAAAGGCCCATATATCAAAGCTGTGGTTTTCTCAGTGGTAACATATGGCTGTGAGTAAGGCTGAGCACTGAAGAATTGATGCTTTTGAATTGTGCTGTTGGAGAAGAATCTTGAAAGTCCTTTGGACTGTAAGAAAATCAAACCAATAAATCCTAAAAGAAATCAACCTTGACACCTCTTTGGAAGGACAGATACTGAAGCTGAAGTTCAAATATTTGCTCAATCAAATGAGAAAAGAGGACTCATTGGAAAAGACCATGATGCTGAGAACGATTGAAGAGGAGGCAGAGGAGGAGGTGGTTAGATCATTGTCATTGATCCAATGAACATGAATTTGTGCAAACTCCAGGAGACAGAGAAGGACAGGTGTACTCTGGTCCATGGGGTCGCAAAGAGTCAGACACAACAGTGACTGAACAAAGAAGTCCACAGAGTAGCAGAAGGAACTGACTTGAAGGGCCACTCATATAAAAACAGATTTAAGAGCTCATTAGCCCTATTCAACACTTTGGTAACAGTTTGGATTGGCTGATATATTGTAATTAGATTGCCTTCATTGTGTTGAAGCAATATCTCTGTTCCTCTGTTGATACCTAGAGTTGGACTAATCTAGGAGTAAAACGTTATCTATCTTGTTGCAGTCTTGAGCTAAGGTGTCCAGTTTGGGTCTATTTATTCATTTGGGCAGAGTCTGTCTAGTTCAGCCTTTGTAGAGGATTCAGAAGTATGTTTATTTATTACATTTATATACCACCTGTCTTGCTGTCCAAGGCGATTCAAGTATCTACGTAGGTGGGAGTAGACAAGAGATAATTAATTTAAAGAAGCCCTGGTGTGTTTTCTGCCTTAGGAAGCAGAAACATTTTTTTCTTGCTGCAACAGATGAAAATCAATTATTAAAAAGTAAAACTACATCTTTATTTTAAAATTGGTTTTTAAGCAATCAATTATAAAATGTCTTTTGGCTAAAAAGACCAATGAATAAAAATGAAGTCTGATATGAGTTCATATATTTAAAATACTGAATCAAAAGAAGGCCTTTATTCCTTCCTACCAAAGGGGAGAATAGAATGAATTCCAAAATTTTTGGAAAATAGCTTGTGCCTGAAAAGTTATTTGGCAGAATTCTGATTAAAATAGTACAGAAGGTGATTATAAGCTTTGTATAATTCAAGCAGAGGTTGTCTAGTACATACAGATTATTCAAAAGTTCTTGAGTTTTATTTTTCAAATCATCTCATTTTTTTTCTCTTCTGTGTAAAGCATATTCAGTAATAAAACCACCAATTTATGTCTTAAATGCATTCCAAATCACCACCAAATTTGCATGTCTATCAAAAAGTTTTCAAAATTTTTGTTTAGTCTTTTTATAAAGGTCTTTCAATAATGAGGTATTTGTGTTACTTCTAACAATTGATAAAAATACTAGAGCATGCTCAGATACTTTTTTACATATATATAATTTTTCAGCTAAACAGCAATAGAAGTGAAGTCTAGCTTATACTGAGCAGTGAGTATACAGGCTATATTTTTATTCTTCAGTCAGTTACTGAGAAATCTATGTATGTGATAAGGAAAATTTATTCGATCGTTATAGATTTAGAAAAAGTTTGTAATAAAATGAAGAGGCTTTAATTATTAATTATATTTATATATTGCCATAGTTTCCAATCTTTCCCTCAATTAACACAATAAAAATAAGCAATAGTTAAAATATCAGTGGTAAAAATATGCAGATTTATTTCATGTTTAGTGTATTTATATTGTAGATAACTGCACAGGGAATGTTTGTGGTGAGGCTAGAAATTGTTAATTGTGGTGAGATAGAAGTTGTTGATTGTGGTGAGGCTAGAAGTATGTTGAATATGCGCATGCATTTGTGTGAAGCAACTCTGTGTTGTTGAATGAAAATGATTTGCGGCGAATGTTAGATATACTGTAGATGCAACAAACAATTTCTTATCAAAAAGCAAAACAGTTGCATTTGACAGAGAAAACCGAATTTTAAAATGTACATTATACATATATGATGAAAAGTTAGTACAAGCAAACTACTTTATATAAGATGTGTGAAAACTGTAGAAAGGTACATAAGGTCATTTGCAAAACAACAATCAAATTTGTCAAAATAAACAAAAATGCCTTTATATATTTGCATGCTTTTGTCAGTATGCTATTGGGAAATTAAATTTAGGGATTTCAGAAGAACTATATATTGAAGGCATTAAAAACATAGGTTAAGAAGAGTGTAGCAAATTAAGAAGAATTAAGATTCAAAATGAGTGGATTAGAGTGGCTGCACTACAGGTAGTCCTTGATTTACGGACACAATTGGGCCCAAAATTTATGTTGTTTTCAGGTTAAATTTTTTATTAAATAAATACAAAAGCAAATAAAGGGGACAGTGGTCCCCGTTTTGGCTTTCCTGAGGCTCCAAGAGACACTTGCTAGGCCCAAAACGGGATGCAGGGGGTTTCAGCGCCCCCCACCCCCGCTCCCTGGTTTGGGCCAAGGAGGCCTCCCTGCAGCCTCCTGGGAGCAAAAATGGGGTTCAAGGATGCGAGTCTCCTCCACTCCCTGCTTTTACTCCCATGAGGCTGTGGGGAGGCTTACTAGGGCATGGGGGTGGAAAGAAAGAAAGAAAGAAAGAAAGAAAGAAAGAAAGAAAGAAAGAAAGAAAGAAAGAAAGAAAGAAATAAAAGAAAGAAAGAAAGAAAGAAAGAAAGAAAAGACAAGAAAGAAGGAGAAGATGAAGGAGGGATAGATAGGAAAAGCAAGAAGAAGATGGAAGAGAAGACTGAGAAGGAAGAAAGGAGGGAGGTGAGAGGAGAAGGGATAGAGAGAGAAAGAGGGAGGGAGAAAGAGAAGAGGGAAGGAAGGAGGAGAGGAGGAAAAAGGAGAAGAAAGATAATAGAAGAAAAGAAAGCCACAAGAAAGAAAGCAAGAAAGGGAGAAAGAAAGCGAGAATGAGGGAAGAAGAGAAGTGAATGAGATATGGAATGGATGGATGGACAGAGTGGATGGGTAAAGGGAGGAAGAAGGGAGAGAAAAAGGAGAGAAATGAAGGAACAAACCCTTGCATTAGATGCAGCTTCAGAGGATGCTTTGAAACCAGCACAGCAATCCAGGCTGTAAGTATTCGAGGTCATACTAGTCCTACGGTTCGCCACACTTGGTTGGGCCGTCGGCCACTGGTGAGCTTGAGAAAATTTTGGTGGCCGCAGAGAAATCTCATCCCAATACCCCCAAAGCAATTAACTCAGGTTGCGAGAAACACTAAGGCTCTGCACCGCCTACATGGCCCACCATTAGGAATGCTCCCCTCCACTCACTTTCTTACCCGAAAACTTTGCCCTGCTAAAATTGCTATTTTTCCTTTTTCTGACCAGCATCTGTTTCTGCTGTGCCGGAGATTTAAATTAGCTCAGGAGCAGGAAATGGTTGGATTCTTGCTTTCTAGCTAGTCTTTTGATTCTTCGGCTCTGCGAACCTCCCTTAGGACTGAGAAGTTGCTTGCAAGCAATTCAGTGCAGACTCACGGGCAAGCAATTTGAGAGACTTGAGCTAATCATGTGGCAATAGATTGAATGATTCTGTGAGCAACTCAATCTGCCTGTTTTACCTGATTTTGGGTAAAGTTGTATTTCTATAAAAATATTCAATATTACATTTAGCACGGTGTGTTGTGAGTTAATTTTGTGAGTTTGCTGCAAGCAAATTTTATGTGACAGATTGAGCTAGCCAATGGCAGATAAATAGATT
The DNA here is from genome assembly GCA_004320025.1 of Laticauda laticaudata. NCBI lineage: Eukaryota > Metazoa > Chordata > Lepidosauria > Squamata > Elapidae > Laticauda > Laticauda laticaudata. The sequence goes on along the minus strand of BHFT01015918.1, from coordinate 8,401 downwards.
TCTGAATGAATCTGTGATTCTGTAAGCAACTCAATCTGCCTGCCTGCTTTGACTGATTTTGGGTAAAAGTTTTTCTTTTTTATAAAAAATTCAATATTATATATAAATATTTATAATATTTACATACAAGCCATGCCCAGCCAGTCACATGACCACCAAGCCACACCCACAGAACTGGTTAGTGATCCCTGGGATCAAAAATTATGATCCCTGGGATCAAAAATTTGGTGCTCCCTGAGGTCCAAAATGTTGGTGACCCCTGATCTAGTCCAACCCCCTGCTCCAAGGGCATTGTTAAAGCGAGTTTCTCTCTTTTGACCCATCCAGTCACAAGGCCACCTAGCCACACCCACCAAGCCACGCCCACATAATCAGTTGTTAAAAATTTTGAATCCCATGCCTGCCTATCACATGACTTTGGAACACAGCAATGGTCATAAATATGATCTAGGGAGTTGCGAAGCATCTGAATTTTGATCATATGATAATGGAGATATTGCAAAGATCATAATTATAAAAAACGGTCATAAGTCATATTTTTCAGTGCCGTTGTAACTCTGAACAGTCACTAAATGGACTGTTGTAAGTTGAGGACTACCTGTACAAAAATGAGTGACTAGAGAAAAAAGAGTGTTGATGTGATTTGGTGTAATAGTTGCAAAAATGTAAAGGCAGGGTAGATGGGTCAATAAGCATAGAGTTGATGAGAATCTGAAAAGGAGAGAAGTGAGAAGTTTAAGCAATAGAAGGCAAGGTACAAAAAGGTGCATCTGTATTGTTGAAGCATCATTGGTTTGGAAGGACAGGAAGATGTGGAATGACCAGTATGCGTTTGATCAAGGGTGTCAAACTCAAGGCCCACGGACTGGATCCGGCCTGTTGGGTGCTTAAATCTGGTCCACAGGACCACCCTGGAAAGAGTGAAAGACCAGCCCATGGCACCTCTGCCCGTGAAAATGGACTCGGGAGGGCTGCTTTCATTGGCAGAGGGTTGCAGGAGGTAGCTGCAGTCTAAAACTGAGCTCAGGAGCCTATTTTCACTAGCAGAGCCCTCAGGCCATGACCAGCGCCCCTGACACGAGCGATGTTGAGCTGGCCACGCACACCCCTGCCACACCCACCCCAGCCCTCCCAAGGTCAAACACAATCCTGATGTGGCCCTCAATGAAATTGAGTTTGACAACCCTGCCTTAGATTTACAAGTTGTAGGTCCTTTCCTGCATTTTTCATAATCTTGTAAAGATAATAACATAATGAATATGTATGCATTTATGTATAAATCTATATGAACAACTATGTACTTGGTGGCTATGGAACACAGGCATCAGTTTTGAATGTAAAGAAAAATGTCTCTTGAAATGGAGTCTTGTAAAATTATTGTGGCAATTATTAGCATTTGTGAACATTGACTAAGTTGGACAACCAGTCAAGGCATAATTAAGTGTCAATCTAAATATATCCATCAATGTAAAGAGCTACTTTTGTTTAAAAAATAACATGCTTTAATAAGTCTGGGTTGTATTTGTTTGTAAATTAAACAATGTTATTTCTCACTGACTGGATTCACAAATGCACTAAGCTGCTTCTTAAATTGAATGGTAAATACACAATTTCAGATGTGCCCTGCATTAGTTGTAAGCTAAACTTTTCTAAAACTGTGGCCCACACATGCAAACACGTTTCCTACATTTGCACAACATGTTTGGTTTGGTTATTCCTAAGTACAGTATATAATAGAAACCCAGCAAATGGTGATAAGATATTAATTCAGACAATTAAAGCATGATGAATAAACCAGGATGTTAACTTCAATGGCAAGGTGTTTGGTTGGCTGACATTTAATTTCCCATAAAAATCAGTGGGAGTAGGAAAACCTTCAAACTGGACTGAATTATGTTCTTGTTCCCATGTTAAATTATTTAGTCAGGAAGATATTGCATATTTAAATACTGAGAAAAGAGCCTGCATTAATATCCTTGCACAATTACCTAGAAAACCTAGGCAAGGTTCATTACCATCTGTATTTCTAGTCAGATAATAGTGGAATGCAAAGAGTTACTCAATTATTGTCTAAACGTTTTGAATTGGTACAATGTCTTTCTATTTGATTGCAATCCAGTATACTTTAATTGCAGCAGCTACCAAGGAAGATTCGTCTTTGTTCAAGAGTTCAAAATAGGGAACTACTAATTATTTTACATGATTTAATTTAAACAACTCCAATATTCAATTACTAAATTAAATAATTATGTGAAATGATATAAACATAACATTTATTTAAATGGGTCTTAATGGCCTATTGGGGGGGATAAGTTTTTGATTAAAATTAACCTATTCTATCCCTGATTATTAAGGGACTATTTGGTATCGGCTGGCAATTGGGAGACAGTGAGTTCTGGTTTCATGTTAGGAATGAAGCCAGCTGGGTGACCTTGGGCAGTCACTCAGAACCAGGAAGAAGGCAATAGCAGACCATTTCAGAAATCTTGCCAAGAAATTTTCATTTGTCCAGGGAGTCAAGTTTGACTCAAACATGCACACTCACACAAACAATTATATAGGTTATATATTTCTATAGAACAGCAAACCACAAGGATTCTGACAGTGATAAAAAGGGAACAAGATCTGCCTTCTTTCTTTCACACAGCAATTCAAATCTCTTCTGGATGACACTTTCAGTTGTGTTACTAAAAGAAGTGCGGAAAAATTGAAAGCAGCATATGTTCTAGTGCTGAAATTAACAATGCAAATTAATTTAATTAAAAGGAATTAACATAACATGCACTAATTACATTTCATATAATGTAATAATAACAAAGAAGGGGAAGGGAAAAACATGACTGATCAGCTGGTGTAGCAGTTTACCAGCTACTAAAGACTGGGTTTCTTCAATGTCATATTGATGTGTTTGTTTGTTTATCTATTACATTTTAAAACTTTCATGGGTCTTCATAGGATTTCTCTCTTATTTTTCTCTCCCAATTCCATACTATCTATACAAGGAGACAATGTAATATAAGAAAATGAAGAAAACTATCCTCTATTGGAAAATTCTTTTGTTTAAGCAGAGCCAATTTGAGATCTGGAAAGAATATATAGGGTGTGGTGAAAATTTTATATACTGATTTCCAGACAGTGCCCTTTCTGCTGTCAGATCTGTCCTATTTATGATATTTTTTCCAGCAGCTGATATGTGCACCCTGTATAATACATTTCACTTGGAGAATCAAGTGACATTGTCAGCACCAAAGGGGAACATTTTGAAATCTTGGTGCCATACTTGGATAGACCTAGATCAAGAGCCAGGAGCAGGCTTCAAAAATTTTAGTAAAGGGTTCTTTACCGGGTTGCTGGGTGGGCGTGGCCATGGTGGGTGTGGCCTAAGTCTCCTGAACCATGGCAGGGGGAGGGGGCATTTTGCCCTCCCAGGGCTCAGAGCAGAAGTGATGTTCAGCAGGTTCTGACCAGTTCTGGAGAACCGGTAGCGGAAATTTTGAGTAGTTCAGAGAACTGGCAAATCCCACCTCTGACTGGAGATTTTACAGTATCCTTCCCCTGCCACGCCCACCAAGCCACGCCCACAGAACCAGTAGTAAAAATATTTGAATCCCACCACTGCTCCGGAGGCTTTCCTTAAGCCTCCAGGAGGGCGAAAATGGCCTTCCCTGGCTCCAGAGGCTCTCTGGAAGCTGGAAACAGGCCTATTTCTGGTCTTCCCAAACTTCCAGGTGGCCTGTTTTTAGCCCTCCCTCCGTGCATGCCCTGCACTTACCTGCATCCAAAATGGGCCACGTGGGGACTCCTGGGAGGAGTGAGGTGGGCGGAAACAGCCAGAAGTGGGATTTGAGGGTTCCCCAAACTGCACAGAATCTTATCCAGGGGCTCTCCCGAACCTCCAGCAGCCCATCCCTGCTTAAAATCTTCGGCAAAACAACTTGGAGCTGGGATAGGATGAGAAATTGCCAGTACAAATTCATTAACTCACTAAAATGGTCCAACCTCTGTTATCAGTTCAGACCTGTTCACTGGGAAACCCTTTTCAAGATGGACTTGAGAGAAGCATACCCATCTGGACCCTGTGCAGTATCTCACTGTTGACTCCTGGTAACCACATGGACAATTCATTAAGTCACCATCACCCAATGTCAGCAGCCTCATGGCTCAAGGAGAGGTTTTGGTTCTGCTGGTTAACAACTGCAATAAAATTATTTGATTTGATAATTTTTGACATAACTCAAAGACTACCATAGCACTCCCTCCTCCCAATTCTCCCTCCCCAGAGCAGCAAGTATGGGAGAAAGGATGTGCTGAGGGGAAAGCACACAGCCATGATATTATTATTATTGCTATTGTCTTTGTTATTTGAATATGTATGCCACTTGACTCTGAAAAGTACTGTTTCGTTGTGGTGCAGCCAGTCACAGATTGATAGAAAGCTGCTCCTGAGCATTTAAAACAGCGGTTCCTTGGAACTTCATCCAAGGAACAGAAGAGTTCCTTGGATGAAGAGTAGCATCACTCAAAGCAACCATTTCTCCCTAGCAGAAGTTGAAAGTGATATGTCTATTATTCCAGTCAGATCAGAGGTGGTATTCAGCAGGTTCTGACCAGTTCTGGAGAATCGGTAGGAGAAATTTTGAGTAGTTCAGAGAACTGGCAAATATCACCTCTGACTGGAGATTTTACAGTATCCTTTCCTACCTTGCCCATCAAGTTATAGGCACAGAACCAGTAGTAAAAAAAAATTGAATCCCACCACTGAGTCAGATGTCCCTAATTCCTGTCACCTTGCATATAAAAAAGGGGGAAATATATTTATCCATGAGCAACAAAAGAACAATCTGAAGATGAAACTACCCCAGCATTTGTAAATTTCTGTCAGTTTTCAAAACATGAGTTCTCTTCATCTGAGCTCTTTTTACTCAAGCGAACCTTGCGATCCATCTATTTATATATGTGGTTATAAGGCAAGACCAACATTAGAAACCAAGGTTCAGAAACAGCAAGTCAACTGCAAGAATAGGCATATTCAAAGAAATCTCTTGTGATGGTCAGCTCTGACTACCTTAGTGCATTTCAAGCGCAGAATATTCTGCGGTAGGAAAACATCTCAATAGTCATTGGATTGTTCATTATTCAGCTCCCTTAGCTACACCTCAACTCCCTGCAACTAAATTGCATGTCCAGAAATAGGTGTTTTGGACTTCCTGGATACAAATCTAGGACTGCTTGCAAAACAGGCTTTTATTTTATAGTAACATGCTTCATTCATGGGATTTATAAAAGGGAAGGAGGGAGAAGTCAGATTGCATACGCCCTTGAAAAATACCTTTGTGCTTTCCTCTATTTCTTCCTTTTTTTTTCCTTCATAGAATATGTGCTAACAGAGATTGGAAAAACAGTAATGTGTCATCCTTTTTTGAATGATAACACTAGAAATTATTTATCCAGAAGCATCCAGGCATCCAATACGATTAACTGGCAATTAACGTCTCCCAGATTTGAACACACAAATTCACACATTGCTCCACCTCCCTTCTGTAAAAATATGTAAATAGGACTTCCATTTTTTTCCATAACAGGCAGGAGCACAAATGCCAAAATCTTACTTGAGGCAGAAGACTGAAGAATATTATTTGAGTAGGCAGCCCTCTACCTTCTTATTTATCGACTGACTCATATCATCTTAATCCAGTCCTGGGCTGTAATGGAGGACATCATCACAGCACTAAAAGCAGGGGTGGGATTCAATTTTTTAAACAACCAGTTCTGTGGGCATGGCTTACTTGGTGGGAGTGGCTTGGTGGTTATGTGACTGGGTGGACGTGGCTTGATGGTCATGTTATTGGCTGTGTGTGGCCAACTCAATATCACTCACATCAAGGCACGTATCTCCTCGCCTGGCCTCTCATGACTTTGGGGGTGCTGCAATAGTTTTAAGTGTGAAAAATTGTCACTTTTTATAAGTCACTTTTTATAAGTCACTTTTTTCAGTGCCATTGTGACTTTAAATGGTCACTCCACACAAGCAAAGTACCAGCAAAGGAGGGGAAAAAAACTCCAGAGAAGTTCCAGAGACAGGAAGTCTAGTCCTGCCAAGAATGTAATAAGGGTTAACGGAGAGGCAGTTTCTGTAAGCAACACCAGAATGTTTCCTTCCTGCCTTCCTTACAGGATTAGGCCAGTAATTTCTTCTAACAACCGGTTCTCCGAACTGCTTAGAATGTTAACAACCGGTTCTAGCAAATAGGTGCAAACTGGTAGAATCCCACACCTGACTAAAAGCCTCCTAGAGAGGGTTCACAATGCTGTACGTGCTCAGCCATAATGCAGTTTTTTTAATTTCAATTCTGCATGTTGTTCCAACCCAATCAATCATGCTTTATTCAAGAAACCAAGTTTAACAAAACCGTGATACCATAATCTGTAAAACCAGCCTTGTCATTTGAAGTTAGGGGTTCAATGGGAGCTATTTCACAAAACTGCCAGATAGCTGATCTTTCATAGGATTTAACAGTAAAAGACAGAATTATTGCTGTGGCCTAATCCTTTTGTCTCTCTTACTTTGTGCACCCCTAAACAAGCTAATTTTCATATAAAGGAAAGCTTCCTGGCTGTTGCAAATGTTACGGTTTATGTTTTCTTTCTTTGGGCATTGTCAACTGCCTCTATCATCTGTATTTTGTCTATAACTCTCAGGACTTAGTGAGCTGATTCACAGAGTGAAGGCACTGGGCTCATACACCTCTTCTCCTGAAGGAAACCTACATTTGAGGAGGCAGCAGCCACCTTTGGAGCACCTCAATAAAAGTAGGGATACCTTCAGGTTAGGCTCACTTCCTGGTGACTACAAAGCCATGTCCAGATGATTTTGATTACAGCAAAACAGAAGTCACTTTTTAGAAGCACCTACAATGAACTAGTTGCTCTCACTTGGATGGACTTGTAACACTGGAATAACAGAATGACAGAGTTGGAGGGGCACTTGGAGATCTTCTAGACTAATCCGACCACCTGCTCAGGCAATAAATCCTACACCATTTCAGACAAATGGTTATCCAGTCTCTTCTTCCAGTGTTGGAGCATTCACAACGTCTGGAGGCAAGTTGTTTCACTGATTAATTGTTCTGTTGGGAACTTTCTCCTTAGTTCTAGGCTGCTCCTCTTCTTGATTAGTTTCCACCCATTGCTTCTTGTCCTGTCTTCAGATCAGAGGTGGGTATTCAGCAGGTTCTGACCAGTTCTGGAGAACTAATAGCGGAAATTTTGAGTAGTTCGGAGAACGCGGCAAATCCCACTCTGACTGGAGATATTTTTAACAGTACCTTCTCGCAATCTGCCTACGCCCACCTAAGCCATGCCACAGAAGCCACGCCCAACCAAATCCACAGCCCCAGTAGGAAAAATATTTGAATAACACAATCACATTGCTTTCAAAAAGATGTTTTAGAGAATAGGGTTTGATCCCCTCTTCGTTGTGGCAGCCCCTGAGATAATTAGAACATTGCTACATGTCATCCATAGTCCTTTTTTTTATTAAATTAGACATTATGTCCAATTTCCAGCAACTATTTCCTTCATGTGTTTAGCCTCCAATCTCTAATCACCTTTAATTGCTCTTTCTCTGCACTGTTCTAAGAATTTTGAACGCGTTTTTACATTGTTGGCGACCAAAAACTGGATGCAGTATTCCAAGTGTGGCCTTAAGCCTGTCACACTGCCCAATCGGATGCAAAAATTTCTAAAAAGGACACAGCGGCACGAGAAAAAATGTTTCCATCCATTGTTATCCGCTCTCAAAGGGGCGAAAATTTGCATAACCACGATCGGATAACAATGGAAAGGAACGGAACGGGGGGGAGCACGCAGGGCGATGGAAAATGGATCAGAGCGGAACCTAGCGGATGGGAGCGGAATGAACATCCACTAGGCTTCCGGGGCTCAGCAAAGCGGACGCGGAACGGATTACATGTAGGATGCAGAGTCGACGCAGGCAATGATGAAGCGGATGCAGAGCTGGAAGCCTAGCGATGCCACAGCGGAAGCCTAGCGGAATTGCCTTGCGTTAAATTTGGCACATATGCGGGGGGAATTTTATTGCAATCACCCGCGGATATAAAGGGAAGCAGCTCGGAAGCAGTCCCCTTCCACAACACGAATAGACTGCTGCCAGAACGCATTGAGTGCCTTGCCTTTTGGCTTGCTTGCTGCCTGCCATCCTCTGCCATGCCTTGGTGCTGCCTGCCTGCCAGCCTTTGCTGCCTGCCAGCCTTTGCTTGCCTGCCTCCCTGCCAGCCTTGGTGCCTGCCAGCTTGGGTGCCTATCCCTGCAGCCTCTACCTTGCCACTAGCAACCCCCACAACCATAGGGAAAAAGAGGAAGCCTACAGCCATGCTGCTCC
>BHFT01015917.1:0-14572 GCA_004320025.1 Laticauda laticaudata | reverse complement strand
TATAAAGTTCAGCAGAGATTTCATCCATGTCCTGTATAGTTACTGACCCTAAATCCCACAAGTTTAAATCAAAACATGGTGAGCAAACATCACAAGTAAGGTGAGGTCCTATCACATGTCAGCTAATTTGAGGCTTAGAGAAAACTAAGGAGATCGGCAGAAGGACTGGACTCCAGGTACAACAATCCACTGCCCATTCAAGGGGACTTGGAGGCATCTCCCTGCAAAGGAGTTATGGTTGCTCACCTATTCTTAGTATTCTGGGGCGTGTGTGTTGCACAAGCTGTTTCAATGGTCTCTACCATTCTCCCCTGTAGAAAGTTAGCACTGTCCTTGTCCAGTAGAATTGTTTGAGCTTTCTGAGTTGGAGCAGAAAGAACATTATTTGTTGTGCTTTTTTGATGACGTTTTTGATGTTAGGTGTCCATTTTAGGTCATGTGATATAGTAGAACCTAAAAATTTGAAGGTCTCTACTGTTGATATTGTGTTGTCTAGTATTGTGAGAGGTGGTAGTATGGGAGGGTTTCTTCTAAAGTCAACCACCATTTCTATGGTTCTGAGTGTGTTCAGTTCCAGATTGTTCTGGTTACACCACGAGGCAAGTTGTACAACTTCCTGTCTGTATGCAGATTTGTCGTTGTTTCCAATAAGACCAATCACTGTTGTGTCATCANCATCAGCAAACTTCAGTATTTTAACAGATGGATCGTTTGAGATGCAGTCATTGGTATATAGGGAGAAGAGAAGTGGATATAGCACACAGCCTTGTGGGGCCCTGTGCTGATTGTACAGGTATCGGATATGATTCCGCCTAGCTTCACCTGCTGCTTCCTGTCTGTTAGGAAGCTTATGATCTACTTACAAGTGTGTTCAGGTACTGTTAGTTGGTTTAATTTACTTAGAATAGTGTCTGGAATAATAGTACTGAATGCTGAACTGAAGTCTACAAAGAGGATCCTTGCATAAGTATTTGGAGATTCAAGGTATTGTAGGATGTAATGCAGAGTCATGTTAACAGCATCATCTGTCGATCTATTTGCTCGGTATGCAAACTGCATGGGATCTAACAACAGATCCATGATGGTTTTCAGGTGGAACAGTACAAGCCTTTCAAAGATTTTCATAACTACATATATTAGAGCAACTGACCTGTAGTTATTCAGTTCCTTGATTGAGGGTTTCTTTGGCACTGGGATAATGGTAGAATGTGATGATGGTAGAATGGATGGGAAAGTGTGTCTAAATGGTTTGCCCCAACTTTTGACCCCTTTCAAATGTTCATTGAAAACCTGACAGAGAGGGTGGAGAAATCATCCCATTATTGTTTTTTTTTTCCTGTGTCCTCCATGGACTCAGCAAATGCTCTCTGTGCATATCGTGGAATCCTGCAAATAGCAGTTTAAAAGGTAGAGACCCAACAATCAGCTCCTTTGAATTTTTAAACGAAGAATATTGCCAAAATTATAAAATAAATAGACAATTGAAAGATGACATTTTTAAAAAATCAGTATAGATACAATACAAATTAACACAAATCTAGCTATTGGAAAATGACATAGGGCCATGATGGTGAACCTATGGCACATGTGCCACAGGTGACATGCAGAACCATTTGTGTTGGCATGCGAACCACAGGCAAACTTACCTCAATGCACATGCACGTGCCCCATAGTTGATTTCAGATGGTTTGAGGCCTTTCTCAGCCTCCCAGGCTTGAGGAAAGCCTCTGCAGCCTGAAAAATAGGCCTGTTTCATCACTTCCTGTTAATACCTCAAGCCTGGGAGGCTGAAAAAGACCTCAAACCAGCCAATAATCAGCTAGGAGGCATAATGCAGGTAAGGGGGTAGGGGATTGCAATGTGCATATACAGGGGGCGTGGGAGGCACGCATTGCCTTCTGGGTGTTGGCACACGAGCGCTCATGCACTAGCGTACACACAATTTTTGGCACAGGAACCAAAAAAGGTTAGCCACCACTGACATAAGGCCTAGTTACTTGAGGAAGTTCCTGTCTCCCATAACTTCCACCTGACTAATTGGCATCAGCTTCAGTTTCTTCTGATTAAACAATGCTACTTCTCAAGACCCCCAAAGCAACCTTCATCTATAAAAGTGCCTCAAGAAAGCTGTTTATTCCCAAATCCAGTTGACTCCCCATCTGCTGTTATTGAGAAGAATCATGAAAATCTAGCTCTTGGAGTGGTGAAGTAGCCTAGAGGTGGAGCTCTCACCTCACAACCAGGAGGCTGTGAGTTCGATCCTAGGTAATGGCAGAAATTTCCTTCTCTGAGTACAATGAGAAAATATCTGCTGTGAACTCCACATTGGCAACAGGAAGGACATCTGGCCAGTATACACTCAGCTCCATTCAGTTGCCCCAACTCCACTCCAAGGGATTATGGGGTCATTAAAAGATGAAAAAAATTGAAGACCTAGCTCTTCACTAAAGTCTTTGCTATATCACACCTACCATCCTTTATCTTTGATGTTTTACTAATATTAATATATATATATATATATATATTGTGAGATGCCTAGAATTGATGGGCAGTATACAAGTTTGTTATTATCATCAACAACAACATCGTCCCACTGTGAAGTTTTAAGGAACAGTAGCTGTAACCCAACCATTATTAGGATCAACCAGTCAGATCAGTGGTATCGCATCATCACAATGTTGTCACATGACATATCATGACTTTTTCCCCCTTTGCTAAATTGGTGTGGGCGTGGCCAAGACGTGACACATCCGGTTCACAGGCTGTGAGTTTGACACCTCTGAGTCAGGTACTAGGTTGCAGTTTCATCCTGCGGTCATGTGTTTGCTATTAGCAACTTTCATTGCAGGCTTCTGAAGGCAAAATCAATGGAGAAGCCAGCAGAAGGTCACAAATGGTGATTTGCAATCAGGGGATATTGGAACCACACAAGATTCACCTAATGGTAATAACTGAGACTGCCACTTTATGACTATGTCATTTAATAACAAAATTGCAAGTCCCATTTACCACTGCAAGCAAGTACTGTCTTTGTGGATCTTTTTTTTCTACCTTATGAACTGCTAAAAGTCTTTGCACAATTGCAGTGGGATATAAATGTGATCAACCAATCAATTGTTTTATGATCCCATCTTAAGTGTCCTAGAAGTTTCAATTCTTTTAACTTTTACTGTTCCCTGGAAGAAATATTTGGTTGATCATTTACCACAATTTGTCACTTTATTATTTCATCTTAATAAAGAATCTTTATTTAGAAAATGTATCCTCATTCTATGTACCTCTATATTCATGTTTATTTAAATAATAAAAAGTAAGTGATGCATGGTAGCAGGAAATCAAATATAATTCAATTCTAATACATTATTTAAACAAAACATATTGGATAAGGTGGAAAGACATATTAAAGTGACTGGCTGTGTATAAGTGAACATAATTTCTTGTGCGTGTGTGTGTGTGTTTTTTTGCAGCATGAGGGTGGAAATAAAAGTATATTTCAAAGAAAAAGACATAAGAATTTATATTTTCAGGTCACTATGTGAATCTCAGAAAGAACAACCTTTTATCTTGTATCATATTATTGTATCACAGAGACATAATGAAGCAGCATTAATGTGAAACAGTTTAAGTTCAAGATATTTGTGGTCTGTAGATATTTTCTCATACCTCCTTCTGACATATCCAATATACTTCCTCAGTGGAAGGCAGGCTGGTTGCAATTATTTTTCTGCATACTAACTACCCATTGAAATCTGTACCTGACAGTTTGGTTGCTGTACCAAACCATAGAGTTATAGAGGTACAAATGACAGACTCAATAATTCTTCTGTAGAACTGTATCAACAGCTCCTGTTGTAGTCTGAGTTTTTTGAGTTGATGCAGGAAGAACATTCTTTGTTGTGCCTTTTTTATGGTGGTTCTACTGTTAGGTGTCCATTTCAAATCCTGGGAGATTACGTACTAAAAATTTTGAAAGGCTCTATTGTTACTGTGTTGTCTAGTGTAGTAAGAGGTGATAAAATAGGGGAGCTCTCCACTCTCATCTCCACAATTTTAAGCAAGTTCAGTTCCAGATTATTCTGGCTGCACCAAAGAGCCAGTTTTTCAATTTCCCATCTATATCCAGACTCATCACTGTCTCAAATGAAACCAATGATTGTTATGTCATCTGCCAAACTTCAATATTTTGACAGAGGGATCCTTCAAGATGCAGTCAGAGAAAAGAGTAATGGAGAGAGCACATAGCCATGAGGGGCATCTGTGTTAATTGTTTGGGTATTCAATATGGTTAACTTCACCAGTTGCATTCTATCTGTCAGAAAGCATATAATCACCTACAAGTATGGACAGACACTGCTAGCTAAGTCAATTAAGAGTGAAGAATTTCTGGATGATGGTATTGAATACTGAACTGAAGTCTACAAAAAGACATAGGCCTGAGTCCCTAGGGAGTCAAGATGTTGCAAGATGTAGCACAGTGCCATATTGACATCATCATCTGCCAATCTATTTGCACAGTAAGCAAACTCTAACTGGTCTGACAGCAGATCCGTGATGATTCTCAAGTGGGTCAGTACCAACCTTTCAAAGGTTTTCATATCTACAGATGTCAGAGCAACCAGTCTGTAGTTATTCAACTCTTTGATGGAGGGTTTCTTGGGAAATAATAGTAGAGCATTTGAAGCAAGAAGGAACATGACATATCTCCAATTATTTATTAAAGATGTGGGTGATGATGGAGGTATTCTATTCAAAGTACTAGGTAGTGGTGCTAGTCAAAGTCCTTTCATACACTAGTCATAAGACCAGGTTACTCCTAAGGATGGCTAATTTAGAGAAAAATGCAATGATCTAGCAAAAAATTGCAATGGGAAATACAACATACTTCTTTTTCTCAAAGTACTAACAATTATCTAAGGACATTAAAGAATTTAGCAGATTGCTTTTTAATACTTGAAAGTTTTTCAACTTCATACAGCTAAGTTTTAGAAGGCAAGGAAATCTCTTTGGCTCGGCATGTCACCTACGATAAATTTCTCCCCAGCATTACACATGATATTTGACACACAAAAAAACTTTTCTTGCACATCAAAGTTAAATTGTAAATAATTGCTCTCTCTGCTCTCCTCATAACAGGTTGTTGTCCCCAGCCAAATGCACAGGATATCTTACAATTGTGGTGTTCTGCTATTGTCACAAAGTACTGTGCTCTTGGGATGTGCATTGTCAGCAAGAAACTTCAGATAAATTACATTACTGAATTCAGTTGAGATCTATATTTTTTTTCTGTCCAGTAACAACAGGCATGTGTTGAAAAGGTATGATTTACATGGCTAAGAATACATATATTACATATATATAATACATACATATACACTACTGATGCCAATGTGGACTTTTGGAGAATAATTGTCTGACAAAAAAAAAACAAATAAATTCATGCAATGATTGCTTAAAGAATTTAGATTATAGAACTATCTTTACTATTTTCATATCAATACCTAGTATTAACAAAGCATCCCACATTCATGCAAAAGTAATGCAAAATTCAGTTACTAATTCTTGAATATTTGTTCTTGATATACAGTAGTTATATCAAATGAAGAACATATTAATACAAAAACCACTCTGGAGATAATTTAACCATATGTGCAGTTTTAATAACAGTAAACTTCTTTTTAAAAATACATTAACTTTTTAAAGCTAGTTACTATTGGCACTAATGGGCTAACACATAGATTAGATGCAAATAGCCCATGGGGAAAATAGGATATCTGTGAGAAAAGCTGGAAAAATATGCAAAAATTGTCTTTAGTTTGACTATATCTTATTTTGAAAAAGAGAGATGCAGAAAATACTCCAGAAGGATAAAATGAACAAACACAAAGTTTTTCAATCATAACCATTAAAACAGATTTGTGATGACAGAGATTATCTTTCAACCTATGAGCAATTTTCTTTTTGTTCCATTCAATTGTGTCCAATTTTTGGAGACTACCTGGACAAGTCCCTAAGGTTTTCTTGACAAGATTTTTCCAGAAGTTTGCCATTATCTGCTTTTCAGGACTGAGAGAAAGTGGATAGCCCAAGTTCCCCTGGCTCGCTTCATGTCTAAATTGAGATTAGAACTCATGGTCTCCTGTTTTCTAGTTTGATGCCTTAATCTGCAGACTAAACTGACTCTCTCCCCAGGAACATTAAATTCCACCATATTAACTGAGAGAATTCAACTCCACAGAATCAGTCTTATTCACATACCAAGAGGTATATTTTTCAATGCAGAAATGTATCATTGAGCCAAAACTTAGAATCCCAGGATAAAGTGAGATCATTCAGAATAGAGATTTATTCACCAAGATAAAAAGACAATGCTGATTAAAATATAGGGTCTCAATGAAGTTCTAATCACAATTCGTTTCTCTGGAAATCTAAGGAACTACAGGTAATGTCATTGGCAGTTTTGGGACAACAGCAATTGTTTGTAGTTTACAATAAATCCATGTTGGAAGGAAAGTCAAAAATATTGAACTGAAATCATAAAGAATTCTGTATTCATATCAGAATGTATTTCTGACCAGATCAGTAGTGTTGAAGGTTTTAGCATTTTCAGAGATTATACGTAGAACACTTCCTTAGTTTTATTAAAGTTCTACTTTGCAATGTCTCAATGAATAGTTGTAACAGAGTCTTTTTTAACCACATTACATTTCTGATCTGAACTGACAACCAATTTATTTTATGGAAAAGTCTAGAAGAGTAATCTATTATATTTCTGCCTCGATTTCTGAAACTCAGCTCTACACCTTTCAGAAAAAAAAGATTCAATCCTTCTACATAAATACTCATATTTTTCATTGCACTTAAGTAATGAAACATAGCATAGATATTCTCCACAGAAAGCTACTACCTCTGCACTTTTCCTTGTGTCCAAAACAACAACAACAAAAATATTCAGGTAATTTTGAAGATCAGAGTTTACAAGATGATAAATGAAAATCTATATTGGTTTGACATGTATCATTTCCTCATAAAAAGTTAGGGTGCTGGCAAATCTATTCCTATTTTTCAGGAAAGCAAAGCCAAAAAAAACCCCATAATTGTTTGTATTTTTCCCATATTTGTGTTTGAAAATGGAATTCTGATCTTATTGCATATGACTCTGAAGAAGTAGAGGTTTATTAAGTGGAACATAACAGCCATCATGATCTGATAATGGAATTAATAAGGCAGAAAAATAAACATTGGAGATTCTTATATTATTAGTTAAATGTTAGCATCATGAGCAAATAGCAACAAAGAAGCTAGGCAAGCTAAGCTGACTGAGAGTTCCTATACCAATAAGATTATCCAAGGATATCTGATTCAGTGATATTCTAACATCTCTCAAAATTGGGAATCCGTAGTGAAGATAGGGATGAATAGCAGGTCTGAATAGCTTGCTGGTAATAGTATGGATGAAGTTTCACAATATTACGAGTGCCCAGATATTCAAGGTATAATTTCAGTAACTAGACTAATTACTCAGCTAAAGAAGAACAGTTGTTCGCATCCTATTAATAATTATTCCCACATGTTCATTTAATGAACATAAAAAATTAATAATGGATAAATTGTTGAGAATTGTAACTCCAACAACTGGTGAATTGTGTCACTCTGGTTTTTTTTTTTCAACAGTGAATGTGGAGAATAAAGGGTTATATGAACTATTAATGTGCCATTCAATATCTTTCTTTGTTTTTCTATGGAAATGATTTTTGGTAACATAAAAAAAAAGTTTAATAATCTAAATCAAGTTGGTATTTCATTAAAGAATGTAGACACTTGCCATCATTTAGGTTTTTCATAGTTGACATCTTTGTTGTAAGCTTTTCTGTGAGTGTGAGAGATATGTGTCAGAAATGTTGCTTTTAGTTCTCCATAGATAATTGGTATGGAGAACTAGGATGCTTGATTTTTCTGTACCCCAGGGTGCAACCTAACATCTATTTAACTTTGCTAACAACCCTACTGTGTTTTGTCAGTTCCAGGGAACTGTTATGAAAACATTGAACAGTCTATGATATGATGGATAGATTTTAGACTGTTTTCACATCACACTTGCTTATTTTGAACAGTGTTGCCTTTGGAGGAAGTAATACAATTTAGAGAACACCAGATCCTATACTTTGGAAATTGTAATTTCTAAGAAAAAAATGTAATTTTTAATTACATGCAGGACACTGGCTTTTTCTTTCTCTGAAAAGAAAGAAAAGGAAAAAGGAAGCAATATTTCTGAAGTAAGCATATTAAAGATACATCCATCAAAATAATAATGGCCAATATTGCTATATTAAATTTACTGTCATGTACTTTGTATTAGGATGTGATAATTGATGGATAGATGGAGAGAGGCACATCTTCATTCAAGAATATCACAATTTTTAATATAAAATTATCATATAACCCCTTATACATATACATACTTTACTGCAGCATTTCTTAAAGTATGGTGCAGGGACCTCTTCAAATTCTTACAAGGTAGACCAGACAGGAAGTCAACCAGTAAACTAATTCTATTTTATTCTAATGCTATAATAACAGAATCTTGAAAGTCTGAAAGTGCAATTTTCCTGCCATCACCTTTATAGTCTTGGAGGGTCTAGGACAACTCAATGCAGCCAACTTGCCATGGCCAACTCATTAAGACCAACTAACTGTAGCCAAGTCATCATGAGATAATTCACCATGGCCAACTCACTGTGGAACAATTCGCCAGAGGACAATATTGAAAAAAAATAGTGGGATAGAATCATTAAAGAAAGGATACCAAAGAAGGGACAAAATGAAATATGAATGACAAAAATTAAATATTTTAAAAAATATTTTAAATAATTAAATTGAATTATTTAATTGTCTTGGGGTGAGTTGTCCTACAGTGAGTTGATAGTGGTGAATTGTCCCACAACGAGGTAGCCATGGCAAGTTTTCCATAGTGAGGTGGCCATGGAAAGTTGGCTGTGGCGAGTTGTCCCATTCCAGCCATGGAAAGGGTTGCTTCTGAAATTCTCTCTCTATCCACTTTGACTATTCTCTAGGTAATATGTCTGCTCCATTTCCCAAGGTCTTTCTAATGTGCCATTACAGTTTCCCTAAGACCCTCTCAGAGTCCACAAAACCAAGATTATTTGCAAGACTTCAAACATGACTAAGAAATCCATATAACGTGTGTAATGTGTGTAATGTGTATGTTGTGTGTGTGTGTTTGTTAAACAGTCATTGTTTAAGTCATTATTCAAAAAAAGATGAAGCAGGTAATGCAAAACTAATTGAGTTACAATCTGCAATTGGATTCTTTGTACACAATGGCAACCTTTTGTGATCTGGCAAGGAGTTTTTCCCCACTGTCACCTTGTCACAATTTAAAACATGCTCACCTTCCCAAAGGATTTCTTACCACAGCCTAATGAATAACTTCTGCTAACAAACATCTGTTTAGGTATTAGTTATGCTAATTCATGAAATGCACAATTGCACACATGACCCCTTTCCTTTAAAGGAAAAAATAGTATTTGTTGATTTGTATTTAAAATAAATTAATATAATTAACCATGGCTAGAATATGACTAAATTCATACATTAAAAACATTATTAGAATAAAAAACATAAAAAAGAATGAAGGATGACTACTTTACTACACACTGGGCAACTTTGATTAATCTAGTCTGAAAGAGTCAAAGATATCAAGAACAACAATCAGTAAGTTATGCTATGTTGCCTTTGTGTGTTGATTATTCCAGCAATACATTCTGGAATAACGTTATCACGCTTTTGGTAGATTTGTCCTTTCTTTGTTCAATAGCAGACTCATAATTTACACCAGTTTACAAATAACAATTTCTGTAATGCAGAAGTTGAAATCAAATCTCAAATGAAACTTTAAGAATTAAGCCAATAAACCCAATATTTTGAGCAACTTGTCTGAGAACAGAAATTTGAGGGTGTAATTATTTTCTCTTTTAAGCACAAGCTTGAATCAGCCACATTCTCTTAAATTTGTCATTGTAAAAAGTCTGACCACAAAAATAAGTTATTAATATGTGCTCTTTTGGATAAAACTAAACCCATTCCAAGTTAATCTGCTGTACTGGGAAAAAACTTGGAAAAAGTAGTATCTCTGAAAGAACAAATCCAACATGTAAATAAATTGTTATTTGCAAACTTTTCAAATGCTTCCTTTGCCTAATATGCTAAATGGAAATATGGCTGTTGAGATGCCTCTTAAAATTGCTGAAAATCATTAAGATTACCCTGATTTTCTATCAAGTCACAAAATATTTTGAAGACATAAGCATGGGAAGAATAAGTTTCATAAAGTTGCAGTTTTTTCCTTCTAAGTTGCATTTAAAGCCATAAATTTTAGACGAACATTGTATAATTAGAACTGTGAACTGACACAATAAAATTACATATTTTGTAAAACCGAAAGAAAGCATCCCAAGCAGAGATGGTATTCAGCAGGTTCTGACCAGTTTTGGAGAACTGGTAGCGGAAAATTTGAGTAGTCTGGAGAACCTGCAAATACCACTTTTGACCAAATACCACTTATGACCACACCCACAGATTTTTCAAATTTTTCAAACAAAATTTGAATCCCACCACTGATCCTAAGGGCTTTTTTTAAAGAGGCAACTGATTTTTGGGTTTTTTCTTTGAAGACGTTTTGCTTCTCATCCAAGAAGTTTCTTTAGCTCTGGCTGAATGGTGGGGAATAGAAGGATTTATACTCCTTGCAGACAGCTGGACATTTGCATTCTTTTAGCAGGTCATTAAGGTCAACTGGAGTTTTATGTATGTCCCAGGTGACCACACCTGGATGACTGAGAATCTCCATAGACACCAAAGAAAGCATACATTTTAAGTATGAGTTAAGTTAGTATCTTGTCTCCTCTCTATGAAAGTGAATTACTCACTATAAAATCGTGCAAGTGTTTAGTAAATAAATAATATGATAAAAATAAATCATATTTTAAAAATGGACAAAATTTAAATGTCTAAAAATAAATGAAAGGTTTAAAAATGGGTCCTATTCAATATTAGCCAAGAACATCTTTTATCTGAACTATGAATTATTATATGTAGATTAATATTTTTAGAAGTAATATTAAAAAAAAGTTAGTTACAGTTAATTATCATTATCAATGTGTAGTAGATTTTTATTATTAGATGAAAAATGCACATGTTGTATGTTAAATGTCAGGGATCTAAATAGTATTTTTTTAAAAAATAACAGAAAATACAATTGCACATATTACTCAAAGCCTGAGTTTGACATAGGAAGCAAAGCTCACAAATGTACTAGCTATAAAAACTTTATAGATATACATCTCACAATATCCTAATCATTAAATATTTCTTACATTTGTGATGGCTTTTTGGTTCTTGGGGCACATGCAGATTCTTGTCTATTGTGTACCAGTATCCTTGACCAGTTGAACTATTTATTTGCATATGTCTTGGATGGGAAAATATGCATATGGGAGAGATTTATGTTTTAAATTGTTAAATGGGAATTAAGCTATCCCTATCCAAGGAAGACCTTACTGTAATTATTAGAAAATGATTAGTTGGCATGATTACCTCTCATATTGGGAAGAAAGAGGTACAGAATGGTTAAGATGCTGAACTAGAAATCAGAAATGTATACATTCTAATCCTTCCTTAAGCATAGAAGGTTAAGGTTAATTATTGCCTCAGGACAATAATTCTCTCTCACCCCAACCTATTAACCAGGGTCATTGATGGAGGGAAAATAGGAGGAGAGAATATTATGTATACTGCCTTGAACTGGATAAAATAAATGCAATGACAGATAACAGACAGACAGGTAAGAGAGAGGGAGGGAGGGAGAGAAAGAACAAAACAAAGCATTGGTCTATCCAGAACAAGTATTTTTCCCCCAACTGAGAAGGTAAAGATTGAACCTGAAATCTTCTGCATCAGTATCAAACTTCTACCAGAGAATCTGCTTCACCTTGCAGGCTGAAGGTACAATCCCTCCCTCAAGGAATCCCACATTATAGCATGGACCCAGTTGCAGGTCATCATCAAGGTGGTCTTAATAATATTCAACAAGTATAGGGCTGAACAAACTATAGAGAATCTTGTTCACTTTATCAAACTCATCCCAGATCACACCACAAGGTTGAGTACTCGACATGGTAGCTAGATCTACCAAGTCAAAAGTCAACTCCTATCAGTCAAATACCTTAATAAATATAAGGACACAGGCTTATAAATGGTGCCATTTGCCCAATAATTCCATTCAACTGTTCTTTCTATTCATAATACATGCTGGCTGACGTCACAAAGTGCACTAAGGCATGTTTTATTTTAATAATGGGTTAGAAAGCTGCAGTGACCATGTTCCACAATATACGAAGCAAAATGAAACCAAACATGTTATGTTTACAGTTCTTTTGTAATACAGTGTGTGAATCAATAATGGAATGAGAAAATATGGAAAGATCTTAACTGAATTCCAGATGAATCTTCTTTGCAGTGCCTGTATCCGGGCTGAGATTGGATGTGACTTTGATTATCACACACCACTATTACTGAACCTCCCCATCTACTGATCTGTCTTTTAAATGTAATGATGAAAAGATATGAGAGGGAAAAAAAACTAAGAAATGGCATAGAAAAAGATAGGAATAGTAGCTTGACAATGCTCTTCTCTTTTGTTCCTTTGCTAAAATCCATTCTCTTTTTCCTTTATACAAATCTGTTTTTTAAAGTGTTTCAACATAACACCTTGAAAAACACAAACATTCAAAAGATAGGTATTTTATTATTCTGATTAAAATGAAGTATTTTGTATACATTCCCTTTCTACTATCTTATTGAACTTCCTGATTATAACTTCATTTAAAATATGAGCAATATATTGTCTGTCTCTCCAGGATTCCTGTAATTAGATTTAAATTATATTTCAGTTAAATTGCACGTTTAAGACAGGGTAAGTGTTGTAATATCAGTAACACTATCATTCTGTATGAGAAGTGGAAGGTGAAATGCTATTATAAGATAAAAAATATATTCCCTCTTAAAGATTTAAGGCAGCAACTAAAATAGTTTGCCTGACAAGTTGATAATAGACTCTAATATAAGGATATTTAATTTACTCCTTTGCAGACTTTCCTTTTGTAAATTTTATACTAAATTGATGTCTTCATTACATTTCCTAGAAGACACCTTTCATTGTATGATCATTAACTAACACATTACAGATTTGTTGATCTCTGACAGACTGCAATTATAACAGTGCCAAATTCTACAAATTCCATAGATGGTCCATGGAAACTAATGACTCACTATTCATATCCTATGTACTCTTTTAAAAAATGATGTATCCAAAAATTTTTGTGTTATCTTGTCATTTAAAAACCGATATATACACATGCACCTTAAAAACATGTTACAATATAAACATTAACAAAAACCAATTATATAAAATATAATGAGCAAAGATTACATCAAGTAACAAAAGTGTATTGATGTATCCATAGAGGGTTTACGTGAAGAATACTAACAATTAAATCACATTACAGGTATAGTCCAGTTTGGTCTAGTGGTTAAATGACCAGGCAAGAAATCAGAAATCTGTGAGTTCAAATCTCTCCTTAGCCATGAAAACCAGCCATCTCAGGCCAGTCAATCTTTCTCAGCCCACTTCACTTCATAGGATTGTTGTTGTTATGGGGAAAATAGGAAAAAGAAGGTGTGTTGAATATGTTCATTGTCCTGAGATATTATGAAAATAATAAAAGCAGGGTACAAATGAATAAAAGTTTTTATGTAGAAGATAACAAGAACCCATATATTTGATATATATATATATAGCTAGCTTTCATTTGAAATGTTATTTTCAAATAATAAGAGCCTCAGTGGTGCAGTGGTTAGAATGCAGTACTGCAGGCTACTTCTGCTGATAGCTGGCTACCTGCAATTTGACAGATTGAATCTTTCCAGGCTCAAGGTTGACTTAGTGTTCCATCCTTCTGAAGTGGGTAAAATGAGGAGCCAGATTGTTGGGGGCAACATACTGACCCTGTAAAACCACTTAGAGAGGGCTATAAATCACTTCAAAGCGATATATAAGTCTAAGTGCTATTGCAATTGCTATTTTATCCATTATAATATAGCTTTTTCAGTAAATTTAAAACAAATGTATTTTAAAATTAACACACATTTAATTAAAATGAAAAGGAAGGGATAACTAGATGTCATTAATTCATTTGCATGTCTTAAAATTGGGTTAAATAAAATGAGCTGTTGGAAAAATATTTTGCCATGATTTTCATCAAAATCAAAACTGTTCAGATAATCCCATAAAATACCAACTTCAATGATCTTTTTAGTACAAAAGAACATTTTGAAAATGTATAACTTCCCACCCCTTGATTTTTAATAAGAGTTATCAGTTATCTATATCACCCTATTTTCGAAATATTTTTAATTGTAGAAATATTCTTATTACCCCTTGTCACCCTGCAAAATCCCCTTTTTAATTCATCAACCATTATCTCTGAAAAAACAA
>BHFT01015916.1:0-42107 GCA_004320025.1 Laticauda laticaudata | reverse complement strand
GAAACGTTGCTACAACTTTAACAGAACTACAACGAGCTACAACTTTAACAGAACTACAATGACGTGGGATAATACCCAAAGGAAGCTAAACAGCATATATATATATGTTTATATATTTATATTATATATCTATTTTTATATCTTTTATTTATATACATTTTTGTTCCACAAGAAAATTATGGCTTCAAACTGGGAAAGGGGAGGACAGGCTTTGACTGATCTTACAGAATTAAGATCAGGAGACCCTCAAAGACAGTTATTTCAATCCTTTGGTCTTTAAAGGTCAATAGAGATGGCAGAGATGGCAGTCATACACTTGCACATTGACATTATGGCAGTTACTAAACATGCATATTTGTGCTACTTTCTCAGAGTTGGATTAATATTAAAAGATAATATGATTTATATTTCAATCATTCTAGTGTGGCTCATTAGGATCAACAAGGCATCCCCTGTAATTTGGGTTATCAAAAACTGCCATAGAACTCTTTTGGGAATATAACTTCATAATTCATTTTCCCTTTATAATTGCTTTGAACTCAGTGTTTCACATGTTATGTGATAAATCTTAATTACACTAGCTAATATGTTTATATTAGAAACAACAGTAAGAAATCAAGCCTTGTGAACCTTGGGACAATAATTATTTGAAGCTTTTAAAAAAATATTGTACAGATTATATCTACAAAGAAGCTGACGGGTTGCAAAAATGATCCAAATGAGTCAAAAATAAAGCTCTCCATTCTAGTTCACTTTGACTCAGTAGCAAGATTTTGATTTTCTGAGATCATATCTACACTGTATATTTTAAAGGTTAGTGTGAAAGAAACTGGAAAGCAAGCACAATATGAACTTTGTAGGAGAAAACGTTATTATATTATTACATTTAATTTAATCAAAGACAAATAAAATACACTGCATGAATAACACATTAGAAAGACAATATCTCAGAGATAGAGATTGCATATAGTATATGCAATTGACTCAATCACTGGCATTATCAAGGAGTAATAGTGTAACTTTTACCAACACGATAACTGTTACCTATCAGTCTTGATGCTTCCTACCCAACCGACACACACTCACTCACGCCACTTTCCTTCCGGAGCTGTCCCGACTTCAGCAGCTTTGAAGGCTGCCTTTCCGCTGCCAGCAAAAGGGCTTCTNGGGACAGTGCCCTTCACAATCCCCATCTCTACGGGACGGTTTAGGTCCGTTAGGACCGACCAGGGGCGAAAATATCAGCTGCGATCTCAGAGCCCCGAGATCGCAGCTGTAACACCGAGACGAAGCTCCGCCTTCTCTATAGTCCAGTATTCTTTATCAAGCTTAAAACTTCAGGGAATTGTATAAGAAGGACATGAGGGTAACAGCTATTTTCTACTCAGATGAATATTGCTTGAATGATATCCAAAGGGAAAAAAAATCACTATGAATTTTATTTAACCCCATTTTAAAGCATTTTAGGCTTGACAATATTCATTACATCTCTTAGTTGAATTAATGTATGGAATGCACCACTGCCTTAACCATTATTACAGTTTATGGTAACTGTATTCAGACTCTCAAAATAGAAGATAATGTTTAGAGAAAAATCCAGAACAATAATTCAATTCTTGTTGAACTGAATCGTAGAATTAAAAAATAAAACTCTGCCTGTTTGTAGCTTAAAGTTTATTGAGGAATCTCATTGAAACATATTAAAATAAATAAAAAAATAGAAGTTTTCCTAATTCTAGAAAGGTGCCCTGGAGCAAGATTCAGGACACTAACTACTCCTTTTAAAAAATCCTTTTAATCTAGTAATCCCTGGTTAAAATAGACAGAACTACGAACAGTCCATTCATATTGATGATTATTCATGTATAACCTTGAGTGGTGAGATGAAACTCTAATTTTAACTTTAAACAGGTAAAGGGATCTAATTTTCACCCTGTTTCCTCCAAACATATGATCAATTTTCTTTCAGTCTTGGTGTTCTCATCTCAGAGTTTAGCTATTTAAAAAATATAAATAACAAAATTATAAACAAGAAGAAACATAAGAATCAGAAGTGGTATTCAGCAGGTTCTGACCAGTTCTGGAGAACTGGTAGCTGAACTTTTGAGTAGTTCAGAGAACTGGCAAATACCACCTCTGACTGGCCGCCCCCATCTATTCTCTGCTTCTCGAGTCCCAGCTGATCAGCTGGGTCTTTTTTTGTTGCCCTGCATAGGACAACAGAGCTGGAAATAAGGTTAGTGGGGTGGGGAGGGAATGGGATTTTGCAGTAACTTTCTCCCAGGAGTGAGGAGGAAATGGGGAGGGAATGGAGTTAGATGGGAATGGAAATTTTACAATATCTTTCCCCTGCCATGCCCATCAAGCCACACCCACAAGACCGGTAGTAATATTCAACTATTGTTCACTATTTGTATTTTTGAAATCAGTTTATTTTATCAGTTTATCAGTTGCATTTTTGTATTTTTGAAATCAGTTTTTGAAGAGGAAATTTTAAATGCAATATACATTTTTTAAAAACTAAAGCCAACAAAAAAGGAATGACTTTCTTCATGTTACTTTTCGCAACACCTGACTGATTACTCAATACCTCTGTCCACGACTTAATGAAGCTTTAAATGTTTACTGCAAGTGTCTGTTTCCCTATAGAACATATGTTTGACAAGGTAAAAAGCTAATCTTACTGTCAACTGAATTAATGTCTGTTTTACAGCATTTAAAATTGAACTCAGAAAACCTACATGGCTGCTCATTTATGCAAGATATAAAGTATTTAGAGTTTTTGAAATTGTTTTTTTTCATTATGACCCAATTCAGTGACAAAATTAGGGTAATCTTTTTGCTTCTATTGATGTTTTCCAGGACTCTGAAGGGCTTCCTTAAATCTTATGGATCTTTACACTCCCTCTTTTATAAACTCTTGAATTCCTCTTTAAAGTTAAGGTCTGATTTCACTCATTTTTGGAATCCAGACATCAGCAAGCCATCTTACATCTGCTATGCTCAATGGAAGTTAAGTAGCATAACCATTGAGCATTACTTGGGAAGGAACATGAAAAACTGAACGGGATGCTGAGATGATTTCAGATTTCTACAGATGCTCACTATGTCCATGTTTTGAAGGCCCATAACAGACAATCCTCTAGAAAATAGTAAAACATAGAACAGTCATACTTACATAAAGCATCACGAGTTGAGCCAGCATGATTTAGGATTAACACTGGGATAACACTGCTTACTACAATATAGTTGAAATTATACCTAAAATTATCACCTCTACCATCTAATAAATGTGCTATTTTTCATAAACATACACACTTCTACCCTGTTCCACAAAATTGTATTTATTCTAAGCTAAATACTTTCTATATTGCTCTAGAATGAGTTTAAGGCTAGGTCCCACTGGCCAACGGACGCAAAACGTATGCATAAAGGACACAGCAGATGAGCAAAATTTCGGGGGTGGCTCCATCCGTTGTCATGCGCTCTAAAAAGTGGTGAAAATTTGCATAAACAGAATGGAAAAGAATGGAAAAGAACAGACGTGGGTAGTATGTAGCGGGGATGTTAAATGGATGTTCATAGGAAGCCTAGCGGATGTATATTGGATGCAAACCGTTCACTGCTCATCCTTTCTATTTCCGTGCTACTAACACTGTGTAGACGTTCCGTGTACCTTTTGTTTCCTCCCTCTTTCCGTTTTCAGCTGCAGCGGATGTGAGTTGCGAGGATGCCCAGAGGATGCAGAGAGGATACAGCGGACGTTTAATGGATGATAAATGGACATGGAATGTTTGTTGTTTGGATGTCGCGGATTTACATCATACATGGTGGAAAGTTCATCCATTCACAAAGGTTTGTGCAGTTCAAAACTTCTTGCGTGGATGAAATCACAGTGGACGGATGCTTGACGGATAGAGCGTATGAAACACGTATGCAATGAGTACACAACGGATGCATAGCATTTTCCAATGGATGGCAAGCTTTTTTTTAATGTTTTACATCCTCTTTGCATCCATTAGTGCAGTGGGACAGGGGCTTTACTAGTCATGACTTTAAAATGATCTCAAGTATTTACATATGCATCTTTGGGAGTAACTTTCTTCTGGTAAATCCAACCAGTGGAAAATGCATAAACATTTGGGAGCAAGGATAAATCCAGGAACAGGTGATCACATTGAGGGCAAAATTCATCATTCAGCTATTGGTCTGCAGATAGAGTACTATTTTGTAATTATCTTCATTCTGGTTAAAAACCTGTTGCATAAATAAATAAACTTGTTTCATAGGTACATACATTCTTATGCTCTAAAATATGGCTAATATTTTCCTCAAGCTTTCCCACTGTATCCTCCCATAGCATCATTGTTAGAAAGCTTCATAAAGTGAACAAACTTTGGCCTTACATAAATACATAGTTCCTTCTAGACACATCACTCAGGCAACCTGAATAAGATGCTGAAATCTTTATAGTATCCTGGCTCTGCTACAGGCATTACTATTTAGGCAATCCTCTGTATACATATGTCACAGATGAAAGTCCATGGCAGAATCAGCAGCTATGTCTTGAATAAAGAAACCAGAGAGCCTGAACTCCAGATGTAGTGATTTAAGACTATTTTGTTTGAGGTCATAAAATCTGTTTTGATTTTAAACAGAGGCTATATAGAATGCTAAATCTTGCACTTCCATGTGGAGGTTAAATTGTAGTGCCTACTTGAAAATCATCCCTTTTAAAAAAAAAAAATGTTTTGACATACACACACACCAAAATACAAAATGATAAAGTAGTATTTTATTAAGTAATTTAAAATGTAGTCCCTTTTGCAAAATACTTAGGACCAAAGTAACCATAACAATTATATTTTTCACTTAACAGGACCTTTCTTGATAATATACTCCCCCCCCATCAAAGCAGCTGCTTTTTTGTTTTGAACTTTCCACTTTAACACAGCCCAGTGTGTTAAGAGAGAATCTAAGAGAATCTTGCAAAGATATAATTTTTCTAAAAATGCATCTGATTATAGAGATGGCTATATTTGCACAACAAAGAACAGTACTATGCAGTAAGCTAGTAAGCCTCTAAAAGTACATTTAGCTTTAGATTCTATCAAATCTAAAAGTTAAGATCATTCTCCTGTAATGTGTAAAAGCATACCTCTTAAAGGGGGAAAATATTACTCCTTCTCAAGCAGGCAAGTCAAGGGAATTTATAATGGCTACTAAATTATAAGAGCTATTCTGCTAATCAACCAAGCATGGAATAATAATTATATATATTATTATATATATTATAATAATATAATTATATATTATAATAATATATTATATATTATAATATAATTATATATATTATTATACAACTTCATATATATACAACTTTAAAAGCACAACTACAATGTCATGGGATAATACCCGAAGGAAGCTGAACAGCACACACAAACACACACACACACACACACACACACCCATATATATATATATATATATATATCAGCCTCCATGGGATCTGTATGTGATCCAATAGTGAGCTACATTAAAGCATTTCATTTCCCTTTTTAAGTCATTGATGAAGAATAGGGGAAAAAAACAAGCTTAGTAAATATTCTTTCAGTCTCTAAATTAATTTAGCAAGATATGGGCTCAGGTATTTGATCACTTTCTATCTTTTTGAGAGGACTCAAAAAACTAATGAGCCTTTGTTACAGTTCAGGAATACATTCAGCCCAATTGCTTCATGAATGCATTAACATATAACTGTTTTTTAAAGGGGGTTTGCTGAAGAGCCTATTTATTTTTCACACAGTGGTAAATTATATTAGATAGGAATTATTCAGTACTCTGAACCATAAACAAATAAACAACATTATGACTGAATCCAACCTTTATCTAGTATTTCTCAACCTTTTGCAACCTTTGTGAGGACTTCAAATCACAGAATTCTCCACCTAGAATTTAAAGCTAATTTATTTAGAATTAGGCTGCAAATACTGGAGAGTCCAATACTGAAATTTGACTGGTCATGATAAACTCAGTCTTGCCAACCACAGTCATTCTGCAACCTTTTCACTATTTCACAAGGTTGGTTAAACTTTATTGGAGAACAAAATGACAGGTTCTTTTTCTTAAACACTGCATACCAAAAACCAAGACAGCAAATGCCAGTGAAATGCAACAGATTCACTTTTTACATTGCGTTTTATTTTTAAAGCAATAGGTATTGATTTAAAAATAAAGCAATTTCCCTCTTTCATTTTACTTTTAACAGAAAAAAAAATGTTAGCATGATCTGACCTATCCCAGCAACTTGTTTTTCTTCTCGTTATAAGTACCAACTTTGCCTTTAAAAATGCACATTCTCGTAAAACATAGTAACAGATTCAGTCACCTTACATAATTGTCTATAAAAATATTCTCTCCACTAATCTTCTACCCACTGACTTTGATGGAAAGTAATTAAGGATAATCTTCAAAAATATATTTTCTCAAGGAATAAAACTGTCCAGTACAAGTAGATTTTTATATTGATTTTTTTCTCCCATCCTTACTGCTAAACCTGAAGCATATTTGAGTTATTTAAGTTATTTATTTTTAAAAAGTAATTATAAGATAATTATTGAGCAGGCAACTCTTCCTCTCTAGGTAAAAGTGGAAAAGAAAAAAGGGGATTTTAAGTAATTTAGGAGTTATAACGAGTATAATTGGGTGTTCAGTGAGCACTTAGCAATTAAACTATGCTTATTAAAATTACTGTTTTAATCAATACATTGCTAGAGAATATTTAATATCAAAATGCCTTGATTTCTTAGAACCCTGATTAGGACCAGATTCCATACCCCTGGAGAAGTTAAGCTTACCTCAATTCAATATCCCTGTGGGAAATGGATGCTGTTTGTCAAGTATTCATAAATTTGTGTGTGTGTGTGCGGACATACACATGTGCAAAACCACAACCCAGAATAAATAATGGTGACTATGGAGATTGTGAAAAATCAAAGAAGAAAGACAGTAAAAGGCTGTTTTGATACATTAAAGGATTGTACACTATTGCCTCTAGGAATGGGAAGGAATCAAAGTTTGAATGTTTGCTTTAGTCTAAAGAACTGGTTTCTTTGTCAAACTGCAAAGGTCACCTGATAGACAACAGATCTGTAACTCTGTTGTCTCTGGATGTAACCAGGGAGAATGTCTACTTTGTACTATCTCCTTTAATGCTTCTCCTCTGAGCTTCAGATAGCTCTAGGCAGGAATGTACAGTATTTGCTTTTCTTAATTCTGTCTTCTAGGTTTTTTGGCCTTGTGCCCTAATAGCTATTCTTTCAAGCCAGAAATTGATTCCTCATCTCACATACAGAACTGTGTTGTAGATTAATAGACTTGTGGATTTGAGTGTGCATTTGAGCATACATTTAACATATTAAAGTATGTAGTAATTTGTCCCTGTAGTATTTCACACATATAAACCTACTTTAGCAAACTCACACAAGATCATCTGGTGAAACAAAAGAGGATAACCATACCAATTAAAAATTACCACATTGACAAAGGAGGAAAAGATCTCACAAATTGTCAAAAGTAAGAATATTTTTAACAAATTTTCTTTTTTGTATTTTCTTTTTTGTTTTTTCTGTTTTTCTGGTCCTCTTTTCCCATCCCCTCTTTTTCTTTTCTTTCTACCCTTCAATTATGTTCGTGTTATTATGTTGTTGTGTTTTTTTTTTAAATTGTAAAATCAATAAAATTTGTTTAAAAAAAAATTACCACATTGTTTGGGAAAATAATGATAAATGTAAGAACAGCCTCCTGGAGTATACTAAGGGCTACCTAACTGAATACTGTGATCAAACAAATTTGTTTGGCAAGCTTTCTGGCAATATTGTTCTTCATGGTCTGACCCCAATTCAAGGTACTCATGCTGTTGAATAAAACCTTATACACGTTGGGTCCCCCAAATTTACTGAATCACCTACTCCTGTGTAAGAGTATTTTTAATGGAACATCTACTTTTCATTCTGCTACATGTTCCTCTTAGTGTACATAACAACCATATTTTGCTCGAAGTCTATATTGTTTTGTTGGATGCTTGTATAAAAACCTGTTGAGTTAAATATTGATTTAATTTAGTTGAGTAAGCTAATAGTAATTAATTTGATTTAAAACTACTCAGATAACTATTGTGTTACATTGCATTATATACTCAGAATTTTTGAGTTTCTACATGCTGAAGTAGAAATTTTGTTCAAGGAAACACTGAACCTTTATTTGGTCCAGGAATGATTGAGTGTTTTTTTCTTTCATGGTAGTTTCAGTAACCCTCTTCAAATCCATAATTTGGAAGTGACCATCTCATTCTTTTCAATATCCATTTTCACAACTGTATATTATATCTAGTATACTTTAGTTTTAATTGTTCTGATCCTTGAAAATGTAGATCTGTCCTTATTTTTTTAATGATCTCTTCTAAGTCTTGTGTTGCTTTTTCTTCCTAGAATGACTATCTTCTTTATTTCTACAACACATTATTTATTCTTGAGCACAAGAAAACAAAACTATATAACTTCTTCAAAATTCACTAAACAAATAGATTGATGTGGCATTTTCCTAATTTGTAACATTTATTTTGAACTTTTCATTTTTACTTACATTTTGAGCTCTTCTAAGTATTATTCCTAACAGTTAACAAAGAAGCATTGTGTTTTTAAAAATAAAATTTCAGGTCAAACTTGAGATGTCACCTCCTGGTGACCAGATGGGAACCTCTAAATGGGCTGTCTAATGATAATTTATGAGTTGTATAATCAACTACTTGTGATCCTGATTCTCAGTGCATTTAATTTCAAAAAATAGAAGCTGTTCCTTAGTAGTACCTGGTTCAGAATTTTATCTTACAAAGGTATCTTAACTACTTGACCTCACCAAATATTGTGTCTATGTTTCAGATTTTAATAATGAAAAATATATATGTTGACCAGTTTATTCTCATTGGAACTCATGTAAACCTTAGCTAACAAGACAATGTTTATGTTTCTAATATCCTTGACCATATCCATTTATAAAGTAGATACCTCCATGTTCTAAAATTCACATATAATTGCAAGCAAGCAAATGTGCTCATTCTGTATTTTTATAGAAACCAACATTAGAAATATAGATCTGCTTGTGGCTTAGCCCACATAAGCTATTGCTCTGGAAGAAAAAGTAATGTGATTCATGAAAACCATAATGTCACAAAGATGCAAGCTATCTGCAAAGAATTTTCTTTGCTCCACTGCTCAATGCTAGTTAATTCAATGCTAGTGAATGTTTTGCTTGAGGTGAGAATATGCACAGTTTCAAAATCTCAGTTCAGATTAAGTGTGCCTGTTCTAATGTACTCTCACAGAAAAGCTTTACAAAACCAACTTGAACTTGGATTCAGAAAAAAGCTTCCATGTTGCAAAGAGCCATAATATAAGTATCACTCCTTCCCTCCCCCATCATTATATTCCTTATCATTAAACTTCTCAGGGGGAAAAAAACAGAAAGAACAGAGTTCCTTTTGGCAACTTTGCCCATTGCCCTTAATGACAAAAGTATATCAATTCATGAGAGAGCAACTATTTCTAAAACACCATATGTTAGAAAGCAGGGAACTCCTGGTGTCTGCAGCTGCCAGAAATCCCCCAGTTCAGCTGTGCTGTTAAAAAGGATTAGGGTAGGGCATGATTAACCAAAAGAGTTTAAAATGACAAACAAGCCTCAAAATGGGATTATAGCAGTAATGAAAGCCATAATGAATGAAAGAAGCCTTGGAATATTACCTATAAGTATCCAGATAGTTCAGACCTTTGGACACTGTATTAACAAAGTCTGTAAAATTATTTCAAACACTCATCACTGATAAATAACAAAACCATATTCTAGAAAAAGCAAACTCTTTTCTGTTGTTGTTTGAAGCTATTAGAAGAGATTTCATGACAAGAAAGATAGAAGCAACACAGAAAGATGTGAAAAATGGAGCAAAATTTGACAAACAAATATTAACATTACCTTTAAGAAATATTAGAGCTGATTGGTCTCACCTGGTTGGTTAAATTTGGTAAGGCTATAATCAGAAAATGGTAATTTTTGGTATTTACTTATTGGCTTCAAGGTAGGCTGATAATGAAATAACACAGGCATGTGATGTCTCTGTCATTATTGACAGAATATGTGCTGTGGACATGTGAAGAACTAAAATAATCTAGGAACATTATTGACCACAGAATACAGACAACTGAGAATACCTTGTTGACAATTGAAGGAAATATTTTTCATATGATCAAGGAAAGATAAAGTTAGAGAAAGCGCTTCCTAGATTTACAACAAATCTGGTTTAAAAAATAGACAGTATCACACACAAATCTAGTTCAGCCTGTAATTGGAAGGAATTGTTTTGATTGTGCCTATATAGCTATCAAGTTGAAGTGCCAGAGTTCTTCAAATAAGTATGAATGGTCATTTCTTAAAAGTTTAAGGCCCTGTCACACTGCCCAACGGATGCAAAACGTTTGTAAAAAGGACACAGCGGATGAGAAAAATGTTCCNTCATCCTTTCTCCGTCCTTGCTACTAATGCTGCGCGTCTGTTCCGCTTCCTTCCTGCGTCCGTTTACCACTGGAACGGATTTGAGTTGCGCGGATGTGCAGCGGATGCCTAGCGGATATAGCAGATGCGTAATGGATGCAGAACGGATGTCCCCCGTATGCCTAGAGGATGCAGAATGGATGCATTGGATACATTTTCCGCTCAAAAGTTTTGAGCAGCTCAAAACCTTCTGAGCAGATGAAATGTCAATAGATGGATGCTGGACGGATAGAGAGGAAGCAAAACGGAGGCAGTGAGCACAGAACAGAAGCATTGTGTTAACCAACGGATGGCAAGTGTTTTTCTCTGTTTTACATCCTCTTTCCATCCATTGGTGCAGTGTGACAGTGAGCAGGATCACCATGAATGAACCTTGGGAGGTGAAATGTATACTATTGGAAAATACAAATTAATTTCCTACTGCCTCTGATATCCTACTCTTTTGAAATATTCTAAAAGGCAAGAGAGTCACATGCATTATTACTCTGAAGCTGAAGGGACAGATGACCTTTCAAATACAGTACATTTATAAATCTTAAATAATGAAATTTCCTACACAAGAAATGAGTAAGTTCAGGTTAAATCATTTTCTACAACAGATTTATGCTGAGAGTTTGAGAGTATGAAGACAGAAGGATGAAATCAAATAGTAGGCCTTGCACATTCTTTCCATTCTTTAAAACCACAGTGGTTTCTCAACAAATAAGCATGAGTGATAGCAGCCCTGGAAACAGAATTTGCTTAATTAAAAATATGAAGCAAATGGAAACAGAACCTGTTTTTTTTTCTCCCAAATACATTATTACAAATTATAATCAGCATGAAAAATAATAATATACATTCATGCTTCATATTGTCCAAGCTTGGTATATTTATCATTATAGGATATGATTCATTTGCAAATATACAAGTAGAGCAGAAGTAAAAAAAAAAATAGCATGTATCCCTGTATGAAAGTGGACTTGCTAGCTCTCATGAGTGCCAGAAGGACACATCATCTGCATACCAAGGTGCCCTCAGCCATTGTTCAGTTCTTTATTTCTTCTAAACTGCAGCTTTGTGTACCCATACCAAGGGCAAGAGATTATAACAATTAGCTCCCCCGAATAGATATAAATCCACCATTCTGAGTTATTAGCCTAACAAAATCACTCCACAGATGAAGTTACTTCCCACTCTCTGGGGGAGGAAACCCAAGAAAGTTGATTGTTAACTTCTGATGCCAGGATGCTGGTGAGAAATAAAGCCTTGTCTTTCAATGCAGCAACACATCTTACTTTTGTATAATATGGTGCTAACTGGTTGCCTGTTATAGGAGTAGTAATAAATTATTTGCTTTGATTTGCTTTGTATTTATTACACTGTGTCCTGTCCAATAACAGAGTATTTCCATATTATAAGAATTATGCTAACCCATCATTTTCTGTTGCATAATATGGTGAGTAGTACAGTTATTATGGTACACGCATGCACACACACCTGTTCTCCAGGAAAATAGATGTTTTCACACTTCCCTGTTTCCATTTCTTATAGATTCTAGCTAATTTTAAAAAGGATTTAATTATTTGTCCTTGTATTGATTCATATCTTCTTTTGAACATTTCTTTATTCAAAAGTACTTAGTCATAGTCCAATAATTTTCAACTTTTTCTTCATCATGGATCCCCTTTAAATCCCCTTTTTGACCACCGACCTTGGTCATGGACCCCAAAAATTTAACTCAAAAGTTAAATAATAACATTTCAACAAGCCTTCATGTACCCCCTATGATGACTTCATGCTCTCCAGGGGTCTGCAGACAATAGGTTGAAAACTACTACCATAGTCAAAATGTATATTTCATATTACTAAAACATAATATTATAAGCACAAGATATAGACGGAAACTATTTCCCCCTCAAAGGAGATCCCATTCTAGCCCTTTAAGACAAGCAGGTGGGAAAAAGGAGCATAAAAAATAAAAATGAATTGTTATATAGACTCAGTTTTGATATATACAACTTCCTTGGATGGGACTGATGAAAAATTGTTCTATAGCAATGTTAAAATACACAGCAGCATTCTAGACAAATGTAGTCCTTAATATAAATTTATTTTTCTTCTAGAAAGTGAACAGTTCTAGGTTTTACTATTTAACTGAGTGCAGTACATCAAGATATTTCCCCCTCCATTCTTCTGCAGACTGAAAAACAAATACTACCACTGATAGTTCAACAGCACTCAAGGGTGTAAAAGGTGAAAACATATGAAAAGTTTCCTATCATTTTTCTTAAAATATAAACAGCTATCTAAATTACAGATTGAGTTAAGAAGCTGACCAGTGAATTAGTCAAACTGGTTTAACATATTGGACTTATGTAGAACACTGTATTACCATATTGACTTTCAAGTTGCTATCTTCCTTCTGAGAAGATTAGAAATGGAGCATTATGTGCCAATATGCCGCATGAAACTGTAAAATCTAGATGGATTTCAGTTTCTGAACTAACATTTTTTTCCTCATATTTGATGAAGGAAACCATTAACTTCCAATAGGCCATGACAGCTTTATTATGTATCTTTAGGGTTTCAAGGACCAATTTAAGAGAAAATCAACTTTCTATGATTTCCAAGGTACAAAATCTTCCAGTCAATCATATCATAAGAAGCTCTAGTGGCCTCATATTTGAACCTAGAAAAACCGTATGAATTATCCCTGTAATATAGAAGCTACAGGCTAGTATTAAAATTACAAACAAATCTTTAAAGCTATCAAGATGTATAAAAGCAGGCTGATGTAAGCCCTTTTATTGCCTACACTACATTTTTTGTGATGTTTTAGTGCATCTTTCTTCCCCATAGCCTTCAAGCTTGATTAGAGACTAATGAAGGCCAGTCATACTTGGATAGACAAGATGTGGTGGTGACAATCTGTAGAAGGTTTGGGGAAATTTTCTGATTCCAAAGCTCATTTGGAGGAGATCCGTGATTGCCTGTACTTCCACTTTGATATGCTGAGAGCAAGGTGTGACAATCACTTTCCGTCTTGAGTTGCGAGTTGCTTCAGATTCTGCTGCAACAAAT
Organism: Laticauda laticaudata; assembly: GCA_004320025.1. NCBI lineage: Eukaryota > Metazoa > Chordata > Lepidosauria > Squamata > Elapidae > Laticauda > Laticauda laticaudata. The sequence goes on along the minus strand of BHFT01015916.1, from coordinate 28,439 downwards.
ACTCCTCATCAGCCACCTCACACAAAAGAGACAGGGGGATGGTAACCTGGTTCTTTCAATAGCTAATCCAGTCCTAAACAAAAGACAGAATTGACCTATTTCAAGTTCATCCTTCTTTTTTAAATAAATGTAATATATTTGGTCTTTTTAACTTTTAAAATTTAAGTTTTAATTGTGTTATTGTATAATTTTATTGTATAATCTGAATGCTTTAATTTTAAAGCATTCTGTGGAAGGAAAATATAAATTATTTATATTCTAAGCAAACAAAAATATCCATTATTTGATAGCCTCTTGACTCTAAATATGATTGAATGGAAAATATTTTGATATTGGAGAAAGCTGCTGAAATATTATACAAATATAAACATTGTTAGATTACTTAAAATTACTTGTTGGATTTTTTTTATTCATCCTATACCATTTCAATTACAATGATTCTCTGCTTCATTTGCTACAGGATTAATGTAAATCATATGGAGAACAAAGGCTATAGTGATAAAACATAACAAAACTGAAAATAAAACCCCTTGAATTCTTTAAGAAATTATGGGACTTATTTCCGGAAAAATTCAGGTAAAATGCATCAAAGAAAAAGTGCAATCAATGAGACAGAAAGATCTTTCCACAGATGCAGGGCAAGCCATGAAGCCTATACGTGAAGAAACTCATATACTACTGCTATATTTGTCTGAATAAATATGTAAATAAATAAATGTATGGGTAAATAAGAGGCTGATACTTTTAATAAATGGGTGGATCAGTAAATAATGTATATCAATGCATAATTAAATAAATTGACCTGTGAAATGTCATATCAATATAGTGATATTAAAATTGTATAGTAATGCAGAATCAAGGGAGGAAAAGGTATGTTTAATTTATTGGTGATATACAGATACCTACATGTGTCTCAATCATCTATTACTCTTCCAATCTGGTTCAAAGAATAGTTAGAACTGACACCTCAAGTACATATATAAACCAAAAAATGAGGGAAGGAGTTGATGATGAAAGAAAAAAACCAATGCCCTAAGATTAAAACTAAAATTAAAAAAAAAAAGTTGTTTTGGTAATAACACTGTCTCAAGTAATATTTATCTTAAGTTTATTCAAGCCTACAGAAATGGTTATCTCTGCATGAAGCAGGGATGTGTGAAGACGATAAATATTGATTTCTCCCTTGCAGCTTGTCCAAGGCAATGCAGATAATTTTCTCTGTAGCACAATTAGTTAGGATTGAGATTAGCAGGAGTGTCTCATTCTTCCCACATTGAAAAATCTAATCACCAAGCAAAGGAAGTGGAAAAGAGAAAGGAGCAGGTTCATCCTGCCAAATTAAACTCAGTAGACTGGTAATCACTTGCTGGGTTGAATGAAGGAATTTCTTTTCAGGTGAAACATAGGGACACACAACAATTTTTTTTTCATTTCTTCCTGGAACTTGAAGATAGGAAAAACCAGCAAGTGTCCTCAGTAGCTTATCCAGGTCATAAATACTAGTTATAAAAGAAAAAGTAAAATGAAGAGGGAGTTGGAGAAACAGTGAAGATGACATTGTATACATTACAGCAAAAGCAAATGAACCATCTTAAGGACCTGTCACATAGGCCGGAAGCAAAAAGTATGTAAAAAGGACACAGCGGACGAGAAAATTTTCCATCCATTGTTATCCGCTCTCAAAAGTGCCCAAATTTTGCATAAACAGAGGGGACAACACGGAAAGAACGGATGGGGGGAGGACGTAGCCAGATGTAAAGCGGATGCTCCATGGAGCCTAGCGATGGCAGCACATGAAAGCAGATGGCACATCCGCAGGGCTTCCGGGGAGCACAGCGAAGCAGACACGCAGCGAAAGGAAACAAATGCAGAGCGGATGCCAAGCAGATACAGCGGCTGCATCACAGAAGCCTAGCGGATGCCTAGCTGATGCCTAGCGGATACAAGCGTTCACTGCGCATGCGGGGAGGATGCATTGCATCAGCCTGTGGATATAAAAGGATGCAGCTCGCAAGCAGGTCACCATGTCAGAGGAAAGACCTGCTGCCAGACACATCTCCAGCTAACAACCATGGGAAGAAGAGGAAGCATGTGCCATCTTTCTTGCCAGCCCTGGCAAGAAGGACAGGGCCACCATCCCACCCCCTGGCGCTGACTCTGCTGGTGCTGGGGCTTCTGCTGCTAGGGCTGACTCTGCTGGTGCTGGGGATTCTGCTGGTGCTGCTCCTGGGTGCTGGGCTTCTCCTGGGAACTTACTCTTGCTGGCATTGCTCCTGTGGTGCTGGTGCTTCTGCTGGTGCTTACTGCAAGGATGTTTACACTATGCTGTTGTTTGGTCTTCAAGTTCTCGTTTGCCTTGATGTCGTGTGGTATCAGTGGTCGCTATTGTACTTAGTCGTGCTTCTGAGAGGCATTAGCATCTTGATAAGCTTATGGGGATTCTTTGTGAGTCTTAGCCTGGCTCATTTCACCTGAGGTGCTTCGTCTTGGCTGATTGTCACTCTGTTAATGCTCGCGGACTTTTGGGTAGCGGCTGTTGCTTGCCGCTGGTGGAGTGTGTCCGGATGTAGGTTGGAAGATTGTCCTGGTCACGACCTTCTATGACCATCCTCCTGTCGCTTCAGTCGTGGGAAGCCCCCTTCTGATGAGGGCCCAGAAGGGGGTCCCTGTCCAGTATGGGAAGTGGTTATGATGCAAGCTGTCTGTTGTTCAGCATTGTATGACCTTCCAGCTTGTCTTCTGCTATGGTGAGGCACAGGTAGTGTCTAGGTAGGTCGGGGGGAAGGAACAGATTGACTAGACGAGACAGGTGCCTTCGTGTTTATGGAGCTTCAGTAGAGGGCATCATTTTGTATGTTTTACACGTTATGGAGGCCAGCAGAGGGGATACAGGGGCTCTCCTCATGCAAAGAGACCATCCGAACACGAAGGACAGCAGACGCTGCGCAGGGATTTTGGGACGAGAATGCCGACCGCCGAACGGCGACCCTGGCTCTAGATTCAATTGGCAGGGGCCTGTGGCCTCCCGGGCCATCCGCATCCCCATAGGGCGAGCATACGCTGGAATTGCCAAGCGCCAAATGCTCCATCTCATACGTTCGATTGGTTCTCATCGGGCATTGGGATTCTGTCCAGGCACCTGACTGAAGCATTAATGGTCATTGAGCCCAGGTGCCTGGTCTCTTAGCCCTCCAATTCGTAACATCCCCAGAGATGGTCAGCCTTCCGTCGAAGGTGGCCTAGAAGGGTGCAGTTCTTGCTTGGAGACGGAGGGTGTTACTCGCTCTCATCCAAAGTGGGCCAAGGAAGCAGCTACCCCGGTTACCGCCTCTCTTTCCTATCGGCAAAGCCCACCAGAGAGCCAGTTCCCGTCCTTCGGTGGCCGCTAAAGTGAGTCAGTCTCTCCTCTGTAGCGTTCCTAGTCCCGTCCCACGAGTTATCCTGCTTGGAGGGTCGTTCTTCCATTCTCCGGATGGGATTGAGACGCCCTTGCCTTCGGATAAGACCTGTCCTGGCACATTGAGTATCTCATCGGCGCATATTAGTGGCGTTTGGAGTGCGTGGAGACGGCCCGGCGCCTAGAAACGCAAGTGGATAGATGTTCAGAAGGATGGGGCTTCCCATGGACAATTGGCTTCTGCAATGGCCTCAGCGACTGTGATATTCGGTCTGCTCTCACGACGGGACACCCAAGCTCTGCCTTACTTACGTAGTGTAGCGTCCTTTCAATTCCAATGACACCACCGGAGTCCCTCCTCCCTCACCTAGCGCCCCTCTCCACGTCCTTAGTGGGACTGGCCAGGAGGCACTGTAGGAAGCAGCGCAGGTCACCTCCCGGATGATGTCTATGGAGGGCCTGGGGCTAAAAACAGAAGAGATCCCATTCACTGATCCCCGCTCCTGCTCCGGGCAGATCAGGGACCACCATCAGAATCGCTAATGCATGCTCGTTAAGGAAATGGTTCCTCCCTCTCAGAAATTGTCTTAAAAGAAAACGTAAAACAACTGGATGTCAATTGTGTTTGATCAATGAGACCACAGGCCATTCTAAAAAAACCCGGCGCGCGAATGTGGGGCACAGCTATCCTCAACGCATTATCCGTCACCCAAGGTAATCCCCAGCCTCTATGGACTGGCTAGCCGACCCTCCCAGTTACGCCCAGCCATTGTGCTTAATGTCTCTCGGTTTGTTGCTGGCGCCTTTGCCATTTTAAAACAGCAGGCTGGTCCACACAGCACAGTGCGGTGAGGAATATAACAGGCCCTCTTCCTTTGGTTCAGTAGTTATCTCTGCCAGCTCGTTACTATTCTATTCTAAAAAAAATCAAGAAAATGATCAATGTACGACTCCCAAATCTTCCTTGGGCTTAGGGTTGAACGGTGCAGGGCAGCGCATTGTTACCCAGGTGGATAAGAGGAGAGGATTCACAGGGGTTTTTCCTGCAAGCCCTACACCAAACTCTCCTCCTCTCTCTCGACAAGTGCCGACGAGCTGACCTGGCTCCGCCCCATCTAGTCACCAGCGGTCAGTCTGCTCTGCCAATACAGAGCCCAGATAGGTGATGTACAGCCCTTTTTGTTGCGCAATTGACCAAGCGCTTTCCAAACTGGGTTCCTCTCCAATGCAAGTAATTACCACAAGGGCTTACGGCTTACACAGCCAGGTTCGCCAGCAGCAGCCTAAGCACAGAACACTAAGGCCTCAAGCGGCAGCGCAAGCCCTCTACAATCCTAGGTTCTCTCATGGTGGCAATGTACCCACGGTTGCTATTCACAACTATGCGAATGCCACCTTTAAATCTACTCATTGAGTCCACCTTACCCACCCATCAACGGCCTAGTGTTCTCCCATGTTGGAAAATAAAAAGGGAGAAGATAATTGCCCGACAGAACCACCGCGCGTTCCCCAACTAAGAACAGCTCTTTTAAAAGATTTGTAAAACCGAGGCTGTAAGAGCAACTGGTTATCCCGATGACAAGTAGTTGTGCCCCATGAAGCTGCGGCAAGACCACTGGCCTACAGGAGTTCTTATAGCGGAGACGGCTTGCTTGCAAGCTTGTGGCCAAATGGACAGTAGTGTCAGTCAGTGTTCCGCACGTCCGTATCATTCCTTAGCAACTCGCAAATGCGTCCTCACAGGAGAAGAGATGCGGAAGTGATCTACCCCTCCCGTGGCTCATCACCATCCCATAAACTGGCAGGGGTCCATTCGTAGATGAGATATGGCTTCCGCTCAACAATGATACGACTGGGCAGATACAGAACCAGCCCTACATTAAAATAACAAGACAATATACTACACACCTTACAGTGACACCAAAAATCAGAAGATTTTTAAGGTATTTTCACATGGAGGTATACTAAACAACCAAACGATAAATCAGTTTACACTATCACGTCAAACTAGATCCACATCAAACACGAACTGTACACGTGACACCTGACCCTTGTACCACCTTTCACCTCAACCCTGCCTTTCGTCCTCGCAGACTTGCCAATATCGTCCCACCGCTCCCCCGTCACCATCACCTTCTACGATCGAGTGCCCCGTAAGGTCCGTAAGCAGACTAACCCGAGCTTTAGACCTACGTATGAAAGAAAGATACAGGCGCGGCCACGATTCATAGGCGTGTCGGATGCCAGCTATGGAATCACCCGTATTCAAATTTAAAGGCCAACGCCGCGTCCGACCCCTCAAGAAACAATTCTGCCCTTTTTTGCAAGCGCGTTGGAGGGGCGCGAAACATAGTCTACAATGCATTATCACTGCCCCTCCCCATGTATTTTTTTTTTTTTTTTTTTTTTTTTTTTTTTTCTCTCAATAATGCACATTCTTATATAAATAAAAAAAAATATCTACAGCACCGGCAATAAACTTATGGATGGGTGTCAACTTTAACTGACAGCGAAAAAGAAACTCTTATCCTCGGGGCAGGTAAATGGCTGCAATTCATTATGAAATGAAAACATTTTCAAGATGTAATAAATACGCCTAATGGGAAGGGCCATGTCATCGATCAGCGGGGATGTGTGTGTCCTCACATTCAAACGGACTGGAGCCCAAGCTCTTCCTGAGAACGCCTTCCTTCCCAACACCCATCATCGTCTGTTGTCCTCTTGGGGCCAGGCACCCCATGGTTGCCTCGCATGAAAACCAGCACTGCCACATTCAAGGCCACCTCCTACAGTCACCTGGGACCTCACCGAAGAACTATGGGCACGCCTTCAGAGTGACTGGAGGAAGAGTGCCAGAAGATTTCTGGGGTTGCTAACCTGTTTGACTTTACTTTGCTTGGACGACTTTACTTGGGGTCATTTTGCTTTTTACAGTTTGTTATTAACATAAAGTTTATCTTTGCTTCACACACTGTTCATATATTTTAGTAAATAAAGTCTTGGTGGAAAACTTTTAGAAATGGTTTTACAGCTTTGCATGCTGTTGGCGCGATGGGTAAGGATAGCAGTGGATAGGCAAGATAAACTGTGGGATGGGTACATAGCTGTGGGATAGGTTAGGAATAGCAGGGAATGGGCAGGGTAACCCTGTGGGATGGGTAATAGCCTGTGGGATGGGTTAGGATAGCATAGTGGGACTGTAGGTCCACCCTCCCCAGGTGCATACCTATGGTCCCGATATTATCAATAACAATGTTAATCATGCATCCAACACTTTCACATAACACAACGTCTTTATTAACTGCCCGTTCATTGAGGGCCACTCAACTATACATGGCCCAATCTCATCAGTGTGATGAGACAGGCTCAAGGAACATCCATTAAGCATCTACCAATCCTGTTCTTGCCATCTCTCACGGCCCCAGCTGGGGAGTTGCCCATGTTTTAGGGGAGTTTGACGCTGCTTCTTCCCTTCACATCCTTTTGGGGCCTTAGCACATCCACGAGATTTTTAATCAGGTTTCGCCTTGCCTCCATTCACCAAGGCTCCATGTCCCCATTGCTTTGTTGGTGGTCCACGAGCCTGTTCTGCAACACTGGGTAAGTGGGTGACGCATGAGATTGTGCAGGATGCAGCAAGCTTCCAGGATGTTCGTCATGGTCCTGGGGCGATGCTGCATGGTGGTGAGAAGTACTGGAACCTGTTGGCCAGAATGCCAAAGGCGTTCTCCCACCACCAACCGCCTGCCCTGGAACAGCCCTGCTAGTTGAAGATCCTCTCTTTCATGGGTGAGGCATCTGGAAGTGCAGGGCTTCTGAGGGTAGGTTCTGAGGGAGAAAGGTGTCCATCCCCCACGATGAAGTTAGGACACATCTTGTGTGTCATTGGCAGGGTCTGGATCTGGGAAACCCATGGAGGATTGCCGTTCTAGCACCGCCTCCTTGAGGTGACTGGCATTGGTATACCTGGGCATCCTGAAGATGACCCGTTGCCTGAAGCATTGAATGTACAAGAACTGTAGTTTAGCATGCGACCAGGTGAAGAGGATAAATGCTTGAAGAGCCCCTTTGTATTTAGTGATATAATAGATTTGTTTTCTTTGACCGTTGGTTGCTTGGGCTTTGACAGGCCTACGTGCTTGCCATCTATGGCTCCGAACGGTGTGGGGGAAGTTCACTTCTGATACTCCACTGCTCTGCAACTTTATTCCAGCTTTCTTCAGTGGAGGGGCACTGGAGGAGCCTTCTCCGGGTATTCTTCGATGATGGCCGCACCACCCTTCTCTGAACCAACAATGCTGAATGGTGTTGTGTGGTCACTCCAGGCAATACCTGATGCTCCTGTACATGGTCCCGGAGGACCAGGTGCCACCTTGAAGCTCCAGGGTCCAGGCTGGCGCAGAAGTTGGTGTTTGCCTTTGGTCAACCCTGAGCTCTCAAGCCGCTCCACACATTCCCATCAAACATGGCTGGCGGCATCCTCACTCGAAGTTCTGGGAATCCCACGAGTGGCTTCATTCCTCAGCTCCACCATCAGCTTGTTTATACAGTCGTAACTCCCGCTCTTCTCGTGAAATCCATCTCTCGGACGCCACACACTTCTTTGGATGCCTCCCTTTTCTTCGAGTCCAGAACAGGTGAAAGAGCCCTGTAGATGGCTTCGCATATGTTGTAGAATGTGGTGGCTACAAAAGGAGTGTTGTGATGATCATTGGTGGAGATGACTGATGCTGTGGAGAGCCAAGAGCCAGATGAAGCTTGAAAGAGCGTTATGCACCACAGGGGCTCTGGAACTGAAAGTGAGATCCGGGATTTCTCACCCCTTTTATTAAGAATATCGTTTTCCGCTAGGTGTCCTTACTTGCATCCTCTAGACATGCCTGCAGACCTTCCTAAATATCCAAGATACGTCCCCTAATACGGAACGTTTTTTCCGTTTTAATGCTTTCTATGCGAGCTGCATCCGCTTTCATCCTTTCTATGGTCGTGCTACTAAATACGCTGCGTGTCCCATTCTGCGTCTGTTTCGCTCCTCTCCTGTGTCCGTTTTCTGCTGGAGCGGATGTGAGTTGCGTGGATGCGCAGCGGATGCCTAGCAGATATAGCGGATGCGTAACGGATGACTATGGATGTATAATGGATGTTCCCTGTATGCGTAGCGGATGTAGAACGGACGCATTGAAAACATTTTGAGCGGATGAAATGTCAGTAGATGGATGCTGGATGGATAGTGAGTATGAAAAACGGACACAGTGAGTACCGAATGATGCATCGCATTAACCAACGGATGGCAAGTGTTTCTCTCCGTTTTACATTCTCTTTCCATCCATTGGTGCTGTGTGACATGGGCTTTACTTAGCTTTTCGTGTGAAAAATACACAAACAGTAGAAAATAGTCAAAAATAGTCATTGAAAATAAGTAGATTTGGGTCCATAATAAATGGAACTGGAAGAAAGAGACTTGGCAACTTTCCTCACAAACTTTTAGCTAATTTTACAGGTTGATCATGTTCCTGACTCATTAATGACTTATTTGAAAGCTCTTATGAAGGACAAGCAAAAAGAAAATTACAATATTCTTTGCTATATAACTTGATCCTCATGTAAGCTGAAGACCACACAACATAGGCTTTGTAGTACCAACAACATGGGCTTTGTAGTAGTGTTGTATGTACTAACAGTTATTTTATATTTAAATTTCATTTATTTTTCTCTCTTTAAAACAATATTAGCAGTTTATCAAACCATTGCAGACTAGGATGTAGAAAAGTATATTCTACTGTTGTATAGATTGATTGCTAATATTCTAATATTCCTAAGCTTCAGAATTAAAAAGAAATCTTTCCTCTTTAGGTCATAATGTCTCCTGATAAAAGAGAGAGCTTGTTAATATTTATTGGGATCTGGGTTGTTTCTTTGTGAACTTCATGAAATCTATCTTCATTAACATGCTAAATTTTATGCCCCAACTTACATTAGAAGTCATTTAAATGGACATACATGTGACATGTTTAACTCCATATAACTGATTTTCTTGCAAAGAGGAAGTTACTTTTGTCTTGTCCAATCAATTTTTTTCTTGTAATTTTCTTTAATGACTTTATAAAAGGGAATGTAAGATGGATGCATACAGGGCCTATAGCCAGGTTTGGTCCTCAAAGCCTAATGCTAAGTTTGAAGAATTCCTTACCCTGTTACCCTACACAATAGAAAACAACAGTTTTACTCTATAATGGGAGATATGGCCATTTTTAATTCTAGAATCCAGGATCCCTTTTTTGAGCACTTTCTAAATAGACCAGCTTGATTGCTACTGCCATCATCTTATCAATTTCAAAATATTTGTTGTCAGAACAAACTTTCAGTTTATGGAAAATATTTTTTTTTTATGCTATGAAAGCATCAATATTAAGATGTGGCTATATTTCAGGATCAGAAGAAACAAAAACATAAAAAGGTTTGTGTGTGTGTGTGTGTGTGTGTGTCTTCAAATCAATACTGACTCTTGGTGACTGCCTAGATAAGTTCCTGTACTTTTTTTGGCAAGATTTCAGAAGTGATTTTCTATTGCCCTTACCCAAGGGCTTAATGAGAGTGATTGGCCCATGATCACCCAGCTGGCTTTGTGCTTAAGGCAGGATGGGAACTCACTAAACTGACTCAACACTGTATATCAAAAATAAAAGGGGCAAAATGTAAGATTAAAATCATAAAAATTAAATATACATCTGAAAGATGAAATCTACCTCATTTTTTTCCTTTTCTCTTGCATATAACATGAACATAAAAATACCCTCCATAAGTGAAAATATGTCACAAAATTCTTTAACTTTTTCCTAAAAATCTTTGTGATTTTCAATACTTATTATTCCAAATACATGTTTTGAGCTCTAAACTACTTTTGATGGAATTTGATGGAATCAGTATTAGGAAAATCTAACTGACACAAGGATACTTTGTTTTTAGATGTCATAAAGAATATCATAAAAACAAAGAAAATGTCAGATTATAAGGAAAAAAAAATCTTAATACACTAATTTTTATACTAATTTATAAACATATGCAAAGTTTGTGAGTGAAAAAGCCTGGGACGATGAACATGGCTGTCCCAAAAGTTTCAAAACTACTAAACAGATAAGGGAAATCTTTCTTGATTTCTGTGGCACCTCCAGGCCAGGGAGATTTCTATGACCAAACAAAGAGAATATGCACTCAAAACAGGTCCTAATTATCTAAAATTTAGCAATGAAATAATTATGAAGAGCCAAAGTATGAAAACAATGGCCATTTAAAAATCAAGATTTATTATTACTGACATCTAGGCTAAATACCTTCCATTAATTACTATCTGAAAGTTCTCATAATGAATGCATACTCAATAAGTTTTTTTTCCTAAAGTGATTGTAGATATTTTATAAAATGTTGAAGAAAAAAATAATGAAAACTGTTTGCCTCAGTGTTCAAAAGGGATAGTGTTGTGTATAGAACTTGGTAGACTCCAAATACCTTAAACTGATTGGCCGAGGATTGGTTACTTGGGAGCCATTCCGATTGGCCCGCCAGATGGTGGGAACACTTGAACTACTGTCATTGGCCACCAACAAGCTGCAAGAGCAAAGCCGGCTATAAGAAGGGGCTGCCGCAGCTTGGGCAAATGTTCCGATTACAGTTGCTCTTACTGTTAATGAAAAGGCTGTTTGTTGGAACCCGTCTCATTGCACCTTATTTCCAAATGAACATGCGGATGAACGTGGGATCATGTAGAAAGTGAGCCAAAACAGGTGGGCAACAGAACGACGCGATAGAGAATGGCTGGTAACAATGCGACTGCCTGCACCGTTCAACCCAGCCAATTGAAGATTGGGAGTCGTACATTGAATCATTTCTGATTTTTTTAGAAGTAACGAGCTGCAGGAGATAACTTGACCAAGGAAGAGGGCTGTATTCCTCACGCACTGTGCGACCAGCGTTTTTAAAATGGCAAGGCGCAGCCGAAACCGAGAGACATTTAGGCAAATGGCTTTGCCTGAACTGAAAACACGAATGCTCCGGAGCACATTACGCGCCTGTGGTTCTCCAATCCTGAAAAATAAAAGACAACGAGTTTTACAAAAGAACCAAGAAGAAGACGAGAGCGTCGGAGATTTTGTAGCATCCCTAAGACACACTGTGGGAGTTCAATTCCAGAACAAGGACGAGGCCATGAGTGGGACCGTGTAGGTCCTTGATTGAAGGACGAACTACACGTCTTAAGCAAGCTGCTAAACAGACCGAATATCACAGTGGCTGCAGGCCATTGCAGAAGCCAATGCCATGGAAGCAACCAAGGAAACCGCAGCCACTATGCGCAGATGAACTCAATTCCAGATCTGCCAAATTCAACCAGAGAAAAGAAGGTTGGAGGGAAGCAAGAAACAGCCGCACAGCGACCGCCCCACTATGAAAAGATCTCGACCTCGACTGAACAATGATGACGACAATGAAAGTATACATACAGCTTCAGTTGGACAGAAAATGGCAGGAAAAAAGAAGAAGCAGGCGGGAGGGAATTCCAGTGTGCTTTGATGCGGACGGCAACATCCCGCATAATCAGAAGAGTTCCTAATGCATCTGCAGAGCTTCGTAAAAAAACGGATGGGCACATCACCAGGTCTGCTGAAACAAAAAGAGCTATAGTCCTAAAAAGATGTGGCGTTACCGCCCCCCCCCCCAGAAATGAAGAGAGACAAGCTGGAAGCATATGGAAACCGAGAAAAACCAGAAAACCACGAAAAGAGCGACAGAGAGGAAATGTACCAGACAATAACTATCGAAATGCCAGGCACAAACGAAAAAAGGTCCGGATAAGGGTGAACATCGAAGGGAAGCCCTGTGAAATGAAGTAGACTCCAGATCATACTTATCAAAATGGTATCTTGAACACTATCATACGCCTTGATACCAGAACATAAGCAAAAGAGAAATTGAAACAAAAGGTAATATTGAAGGACTACCAGGGGAAAACCAAATCCAGGTAGTGGTCTTGGACATTTCTAGTTAAATTTAAAAACACGCTTAAAATACTGCGCCTCGTGACAATCGTCTCTACCAGATCGCCCTAGGGGCCTTGCTGGGAATTGAATGGCTTCAGGCACCCTGGGAATCGGAATGGACCGGCATCAACAGCCATCGTTGGCCAAACTGGGAAGAGGCCGTTGCAAGAGTTTCGGGATGTATTCGATGGGACCTAGGCAAGTACACAGGGGACCCCATATCGGTTTGAGCCTTAAACCCCAAAATAGCCACCCATCCGGATAAAGCCAGACGTGTTCCCTTTTGCCTTAAAACCAAAAAGATGAACAACTAAACAAACTAAAGCACAAGGCGGTGTTAGAGCAATCGACGCATGCCAGGTGGGAAACACCATCCGTGACTCCTGTCAAACCAGATGGGTCATGCGCATCCGTGGAGACTATAATGCAAGCCTAAATCATGCCGCTTCAACAAAGTTACATACCCAGTACCAGTAGTGCAACACTTATTGCACTCACTAGGGAAGGAATTTTTTGCCGAAACTTGATTCTCCGCACAAAGCGTATCAACAAACTACCAGTTGATCTGCAACCGCTGAGGCACAGACTATAGTTACACACAGGGGCATTCAGTGCAAATTGACTTCAATTCGGGTGATTAGTGTTGTCCGCAGGTGTTTTCCAAGCCTCATGGAGTGCCTTCTAAACAGAATCAAAGGGGAGTCGTCCCCTATTTTTTGATGATGTACTAGTGTCAGGCAAAATCGCAAACCAATTAAAAGTAGACTAAAAGGGTATTGCGACAGATTCAGGATTGCAGGGCCTTAAAGTAAACGTGAGAAATGTAAAACTAGCCACCGACCAGGTCGAAATTTCCTAGGCCTATCTCATAGACTGAGCAAGGGATACACCCCACCGAAAGAGATTAAAGGCAATCAAAGACGCACGCGAAGACCGAGACAACTGACTTACAAGAATTCCTAGGTCTCACTAAAATTCCTACAGAAGTCTTCCTGCCCAAAAAGCAACCCATACAGAACCCTAACCATCGGTTGTTAGACAAAAAAAACTATCTGGAAATTGGGGGCCACCGCGAACAAAGCAGCATTCGCAAAATACTCAAGGACTTATGAACTTCTAACACCATTTTGATCCAGTATAGCAACACGCCACCTTTTTGACAGTCACCTGTGCATGCATCTCCTTCCGGATATCGGCTGCCATCCTGAGGCCACAAGCTACCAGACAGCAGACGAGGCACCAGTAGCCTTCTATTCCAAAACTCTGTCAAAATCGGAGAGAAATTACAGCAACTTCATCGAAGAAGCAGCCTCGCAATCATGCCGCATCAAAAAGTCCACGAGTACCTTTCATGGTAGGACTTTTCGATCATCATGTTGACCACAAACCCCTGCTTAGGGATCCTAGCGGGAAACAAACCAACCCCGAAAAATTCTCATCACAAAGAATGATGAGGTGGTCGGAATCCTCGCTCATACAACTACACGCGTCATCCTGGCACCCAGAGGAAAGACCATCACCCTTTCAGATGCCTTGAGCCATTCCCGGCTGCCATCACACAAAGACGACCCAGCTCCCTCCGTCTCCAACTCGCCAAATCGGAGTCCTTGGCCGAATCTGCCACTAACCACAGAAGACAATCGCTAAAGCTAGCGCTGAAAGGATCTTTTGGGGGCCCGAAAAACAGCCTTTTTTTTCCAACAATTCCTGGGGGCCCAATTGGGTAGGTAAGGGCTGGCTGGCTTGAAACAAAAAGTGTGACTTTTAAACCTTTTTCGAACCGACAGACTACTATGTCTATTTGAAAAGGCTGTATATTGTGGGGGGACAGGTTGGTATCCCAGAAAAATTACAGAAGAGTGTAACGGTGCAGTTGCATGAGGGCACCCAGATGTAGCTTTAGAATGAAAGCCTTGGCAGGAGGTTACGTCTTGGTGGCCAGGGCTGGACAGGATATGAATGTTGGGTTGGCCACCATGCCATGACTGCCCAAAAATCCAAGGCCTACACCCCCACTAGGCACCAGTCACCAGGAAATGGTGACAAGTCCCAGAGGCCCATGGTCGAGACTGCAATTGACTTTGCGGTGGACGACAAAAGGGAACACCTATTTGTAATCATCGATGCCATTCGAAATTGATTGGAAGTCATGGCAATCCACTACCCCAAGGCAGTCATGAAACCAGTAAATAAACTTTTCGCACTCATGGACTGCTGATGTTATAGTTCTCAGACCAATAGGCCCCCCAGTTTACTGCTCTGGTGTTCGAGCAGTACTTGCTGCCAGGGGCATTCCGACATGTGCCCATGAAGTGCTGGGTTCATTCTGGGTTCAAATGGATGCATGGTTCGTTAATACCAAGGAGGCCTAGAAAAAATGGAACACAGGGGACGTGCAAGTAAACTTAAACAGATTGTTAACCAGTGCAAACATATCACCCCTAGCACAACCACTAACAAGGAGACCAGCAGAAACTCCTCGATGGGTTAGGAAAGTGCGCTCCTTTACTCGATAGACTGCACACCCCACTAATACCTGAGACCAAACCCCATGACTACTTCCAGAAAATATCGCTCATTTGAAATCGGCAATCTGGTTATGCTAAAAAACCTTACTGGGGACCCGTTATGGCTTCCAGCCACAATTACCCAAATCACAGCCCCCTGGTCTTACCAGACTTGTGTTGGACGATGGAAGAGCATGAAGCAGCACATCGACCACCTTCACTTTTGACACCTAGACGCAACCCACCCACACCACGCCGAAAAAAATGAACCAAAAACAACCAAGGATGGGAGGAAAACACAAATAATAAAAAGGGGAAGAGAACTCCAATCAATCGGACAACAATCACTACACATAAGAAACTCAATAAAACAAAAAGAGCACTCACAATTTAGAATGCACCTCCAGACGAGAAGGTCCGGTATGGGAGAACGAGGCGAGGCCTTCTGAAGGAGGGACAGGCCAGGCCAGCTTGACCAGCCTGGACAAAACCAGGAGGCGAGCAGCAGAGCCACTAACCAGCCTGGAGAAACTCAGGCGGAGAGAGGCAAGCTGACTCACCCTTCCAGGGGTCCATGGACGAAGAGAGAACAGCGATCCTGTTTCCGAACCCTTGAGGACCACGCTGAGACTGAGCTGCGCAGGTCAAACCAGGACTCGAAAAAAGCCCCACCTACTGGCGTGACTACATGACACACATTGTATGAAACAAAGGGGGGAGGGTCTTTGTGTATAGAACTTGGTAGACTAATACCTTAAACTGATTGGCCGAGAAGGCCGTTCTCAGATTGGTTACTTGGGAGCCATTCTGATTGGCCCGCTGGATGGCGGGAACACTTGAACTACTGTCATTGGCCACAAGCCGCTATAAGAAGGGCTGCTGCGGCTTGGCAAATGTTCAGTTACCAGTTGCTTTACTGTTTAATAAAAGAGCTGTTTGTTGGAACCCGGTCTCACGCACCTTATTTCAAAATGGAACAGATAGACTACAAAAACATACATTATATGTCTAAAACATAATCATAATATCATTGAGTATAATTTCCAAACCATTTCCAATGACACCTTGGTGATTTATAGAAATATAGATGATTTGAGAATTCATAACTTGCCCATTTACACTTTGGGCTATAGACAACTGGTGTCATTTTCTAAAATGATTTCCATTGTGTTATTTTAGCACTCTTTTTTTTTTGATCTGTCATTCTGACCATTTCTATATATCAGCTCATTTACCTGCCAAAAACAATTTACAAACCTGACTACCATTGTAAAATATGAACCTTTTTTTTGATATCCGTGCAGAAAATAGAGTATTGCAATCGGTGGCCACATCATAGCATCTGCTAGGAAATCAAGTCTGCTGGATGCTTGATTACACTGTGCAAGTGATAAATGTGGTGGGGGAAAAAAATCTCCAGAAAAAATATCTGAAGAAAGTAAAATTGCATCTGAGAAATGAAAGGGCTGAAGTATTATTTCTATACAAACTCAGGTGCCTTTTCAATACGATATATATATATTTGGGGAAAAAAAACCTTATGAAGAATACAGAAAGCACATATTTCTTTGTTGCAAATCACATGGGAATCCTGGAAATGGTGTTTTTCATATGGCTTTGCCTATTAAAATAGGCTATAATGAGGATTTCACAAAAAAATGTATAATCCTTCAATGCCCATACAGCCTGTATTAATATAATTATGTCTGTCCATGATGGGTCTGTAATCTAATTTTTGTACTCCACTGATATTAACTTGTGGGAAGAACTGTTTTAGGAATAAAATGGATATTATAAAGGTTGGTACACCCATGCCTAAAACAAAATAAAATAATATTGAACAAGAAAATTGCCACAGGTTGTAGCTAAGGACTATATAGAAACCTATAGAACCTATAGAAAATCATTTGGGCAACATAATTTGTCTCTTTGTGTGTGTCTGTATAAAAATCTTAAGTTTAGGAACAATTGCTAAAAGCAACATCCTGTCTAATCTTCCTTTTCAGAAAGAAAATCTTCTAACTTAAATCAATATATAACAAGTGTGGCAAAGGTAATATGTTATGCACTATGTTGTAACTGATCACAATATATCTTCATGCAAATCAAGAAGATAGTGCTCAGGAAGGTATGTAAACACCATATGGCAATATGTTCCATTGTCTAACATTTTAAAACTTCCTAATGATTGTATAGTCTAAAACTAGCAATCACAGAATAGCTATAACTGCATTTGGTGTAATTTTTTAAAAATCATCTGACAGGATAATACCAAGTTCTTTCTAGGTGAGTTATTTTAATTATTCGTGGAGGCTCTTCTATTGATATATTGTTGGAAGAAAACACTGTGTTTCAGTTTGGCATGGGACAGTTGAATTAATAATATCAATGTTGCTTTGCCAATTTGTTCTTCTGGCGATATACATGTTTCCGTATTGGCCACTGTAAAATCTCCAAGGTTATTCAGCCTTCATAAAACCAGCTGTGTGCTGAAGTCCCACATGCTGTGCAGCACACACCATTAATTAATGATTTCATTATAGAGATTGACTGAAACTGAAGCCAGAAACAAATAGCTTTGTGTTTTAGAACAAGCCACGCTGTGTTGCAACGAGCTTTTAGGATAAATGAACAATAAGAAGCTGATAAATTCAGTTTAGTTCAAATGTTTATGACAAAATATCAGTGCCATAATGTAAGTGGAATCCCCACTGAAACAATTTAGATCTCTACAGATGTTAGAATGGTTTGCAAACCACAAACTTAATCTTTTAGTAAAAACTTTTCTGTATTTCATGACTGTTCTACGAGATGAATTTCATTGTGGAAGTCCAAAGGGTTCATTGTATTAAAAAAAGTACAAAAGAAAGGCAAACAGTAATGGAAGTGGGCAACTAAACATGCAGAAGCTGTATCATATTTATGGTGTGCATTGTCAATTAGCAGATATTAACAAGATATGTAGAGAACACACATACACAAACATAAACACACACAAATATTATAAATTTGGTTCAGCAATGAATAATTACAACAAATCCAATGTTGACAAGTATGATTCTACACACACATACGTACACACACACACACACACACATGGCCATATAAATTTGTTTAATAAATACATAAATAGCTGATTGTGTTACTGCTGTCATGGGAGATATGGCTTTTATGTTGTGAATTTCAATATTGTAAGGCATTTGAAATCACATGTGAGTGAGTTAGCGGCCATATAAATTTGTTTAATAAATACATAATAAACATGCCTACTTACTGAGAGGCTACTCAACAATGTGAATATATTTTGGGTTTTTTTCTTATTGGTTTCTAGTCTTGGTTTAATTTTCTGCATGCTTTTATAATAAGCTGTTTTTTTTTTTTTAGAATCTTTCTCATGGCTCAGACCACTGAGCTATAAATTGAAGACAAATGTTATATCTGTAGAAACTTTTTAGACACTCAGAAGCTCCCTCGAGTCTTCCCAAAATGAAATAAAATTAAATATTCATTCTATTTCTACCAAACCATTATTTGAAGCAAGGCTCCCTGTAAAATTTATTGAAGTTGAAAAAAGAAAGAAAAGTAATTATACTGGGTATCTAACAGTGACAGAATGAAATGTTTCCATATATGTGTTTTCCACCTTAGTACAACGTTCATGGCCTTAAAAATAGGATATTCTCTAGAGCATTCAATCTTAAACTCCATTCTCCTGAGATCAAAGAATAACAGGATGCCAGCTGACTCTCATTCTACTCATGCCTGCCAATAATTTATGCAAAAATATAATTAAGCAGTATTTATTATTTTTATTCTTCTCTTAAAATGTTTTAATTTAGTTCACTGTTCCTAAATAAAGCAGTGCAGGTAAACAGAACTAGCTTATAATAGTTTGAGACTGAATTTCAAATAATGTAAACATTTTAGGAATTACAAAACTGCAGAGAAGATGAGAGTAAGTAAGTTTTTTCTTGTTCAGATGTTGAAAATAAGGAGGGATTTAACACAATGAGATATGCCCATGATTCCCAACTTAATTATCTGATATATCTTATATCTTGATCCTAATTCCTTACAAACAATTAACTGAGTCCAGTTAAGTTTATCTTCTGTTCATTGTAGCTAAATTAAATGCTTGGGTATTTTTTTTAATTTTGTTTATTGTTTATGGCTGTTTGTTTCAAAGAGACTGTAACCAAGTTTTGCAATGAAATTTCATAGGATTACATCCATGCAACACACTACTATATGTCTCCTCTCAATAATAAATCCACTAAAATCAAAGGTGCTTTCTGTTTGAAACATTTGTATACTGAATTTGTAGCTTTATGCTTTAAAAAGGTTTGAACATATTCTCTATTCTCTTCTTGCTTTATGCATTTGAATTAAACAATTATCAACTGGAGAAATTAGAAAAGCTGTTTCACATTGTTTCTTAATTTGTCTGTGTCAAAGCTCACCAGCACTGAACTGTAGTGTCACATTTTTAGATCCACTCAGATTCAGGTATTGGCATCAATATGTTGTCAACTGAAATTGTATCCCCGTGCACTAGGATTTCATTACAACAGACACACCAGATTACACCTTGTGTCAGTTGTTTTTTCTTCTTCTATTGCCACAGTTTCTTCCCAAGCATTTGCCAGTATACCAAATCCATCCCTGATTTAAATCTTTACTTGCTTCAGTGCACTTCTTCCATGAAATCTGCTTGGCTCTGTGTCATCTTGTTTTATCAGCTCTCGTGGTAATCAGCTTCAGAAATAATTTGCCGTTGCCTGCTCTGATGTTTCTTTCTTTTGTGCACATCAAAATGACAAAGCAATCAGATCTCAAAGTCCAATTGAAAAATAATTGGAAATCCAAAGTGGCCCTGAATGTTATTTTGTAAATAAAGTACATTCAATTACAGAATTACAAGTTTGGATCATTAGGATTAGTTAGCATTTAAAAAAAGCAAAAAGCAAAAGTGTATTAGATATTCAAAGCTTTCATTAAATGAAAGGATAACATGCATTTATTGGGCCGGGCAAAAGATGAAGAGGATACAAAACAATGGAAACTTCACATCTTTCAACAAAATAGAATGCTTTTATTGTACTTGCATTTGTATCCTGTCCATCACATGCAATTTTATTCTGTTTATGTATAGCTTATTAATCACAGTCTTTTGCCATATATCACATTTAGGTTCCTTCAAATTTATTTCTATTATGCCCCTTTCATTAAGAATTGTAGATATGTCCAATAATTGCATATATGTACATTTACATCCTCCCTTCCTCAGAGAAGCAAATAAAGGAAAAAAATAAACAGACATCTTGTTTATATAGTCTATAGCATGACATTTTTAGCTTAGATCAGGAGTGTCAAACTTGTGGCCCGCAGGCTGGATGTGTCACACACTGGCCAAGCCCACCCCTGGTTTAGCGAAGGGGCAAAAAGTCACGATGTGTCACATGGTGACAATGTGATGCTGTAAGTTTGACATCCCTGGCTTAGAAGTTTTGATCAACCATACTGAGCAAGTGAAAGTGATGTTCGTCAGCAACATACTGGGGGAACACAACCACTGTGATTTGTAAACTTTGATTTATATTTCACAAACCATGTCAATTATGGTTTATTTAATAAATCATGATTAAGCATAGAAGACAAATCTGCAGAAATAAAATACATTACCATAACATTCCTGGATTTTTAAAATATATTATGCAAAACATATATACCTTAAGATTCTACAATGTAACAAAAGAAACTTAATAAAAATATATTAAAAGAAAAGATTCTCTGTCAGGATAAATTAAAATCATCATACTATTGTTAAATATACATTAACACAGGATAGCTTTGTTATTCTAAATTATATAATGGTTTCAGTTGTTCCATTTCTTGTTTTTTTTGTTTAAGATTCAATCAGTGGAATACACAAAATGTGACAAGATTATCAACCTTCCATTTACTAGGTTGTTTAAATCAGCTATCAGAGTTCTCCAAGAACATCAGTTGCAACTGCAAATGTGGTGGATACCGAGGGAATTAAGCAGGCTGTCAGACTGAAGGTGTGCCTGTTAGAAAGATCAATATTCAGAGTCAGACAAAGGTCAAGTTTAAATTGCCAGCCAGTTAAGACAAGAAATGGTGGAACACAAGCTAATTCATAAAGCAGGGACAAGATGTTGGCACTGGTGAATAATTGTTATTTCATTGCTGATATGGTGTATAAACTGTTACATTCCTACACTTCAAAAGTTACGGGGAGTTGAAGTAGGGTATACTGATTTAGTGACATACTCTTTTTACAGCTAGTGATGCACACAACATTTGTAATGTATCCAAAGAACTACTCACATCATTTTTTGAAGGGATATGTGTCCCAATTTCAAGAAACCTCTCTTACTATAAAACCAGTAAATACACAGACTTTTACGGGATTCTTTTCAAAAGAAACTGTGCTTGACTATATTGTATTGATAACCTGGAATACATACAGAAAATGAGATGGGAAACCATTAGGAAATGTCAGAACATGTAAATGTGGTAGAAGTATAGTACCTTGTATGTAGTTTGTTGTAAGGAATGGATGCTCATTGAAATACACAAAACTGGCTGAGTTTTCTGCCCACTTTGTAATAGGGAACTAAGTGGAAATACCAGATAAAATGTGAAACTCTAGCTTAAAGCTAAGATAGAAGCAAAGATGCCTTACAACAATAGAAGACATGCAGTAAGATAATGAATGGTGTCACTTTATTCTATGTTTAGCTGCATCTTTCCCTTTTCTCAGTAAGCCAAAGAGCATCATTGATCATTTCAACTAATGTTCCTGCTTTGCATTATTGTTTCCCCAAAAAGGAACATCATGACTGATCTGGTGTTTATATAACACATTTTGCACCTGAAATCAGATTGTCTATGGAGATTCTCAGTCATCTAGGTAATGGTTGTCTCAAAAATGCTTTTTCAAGAGGCAACTGGACTTTCTGGTTTTTCTTTGAAGACATTTTGCTTCTTATCCAAGAGATGAAGAAGCTTCTTGGATGAGAAGTGAAAAATCTTCAAAAAAAACCCAGAAAGTTCTGTTGCTTCTTGAAAAAGCACCTTTGGGACTGAATTCAGATTTTCATAAAGGCCAAAGGATGCTCCTGAATCTATGGAACTGTAGCACTTGATTTTAATTCTTGTAATAGAACCTTTAAGGCCATTGGAATGGCTATCTTATACTGTCCTGGTATGTCCCTGATCTCTTATAATGTTATGATGCATTAATGCCAAAGTAGAACTAAGAACAATTGCATAACTTTATCAGAATAAACAATAGTATTACATTTTCTCTAATTCACTGTAAGTAAAATATCATAATAAGATCAGTATAGATAACAGCCTTGTGCCTCCTTAATAAAGGATACTTAATAATTAATGAGTAAAATTATAATACTTCTCAAGTTATTATGTTTAAATATTAATTGAAGGAGACCAGGACTCTATAACTCAGGTATTTCCTGAAGGAATTAGCACTGCCTTTGTCAGCCTGAATCTGAAAAAAAGTCTTTGTGTTCACAATTATTTTTTAGGATTTATTTTAAAAATTCAATAATGATGCAAACCTATGCATACATTTTGGCAAAAATACTAAGCAAAAAACCCTGTTTTGTAGAGTAAGAGATGGTACCTAGCAGCAAAAGAAAATATCATTCATGGTCCTGAATGCAATTCCATTCTAAAATATGGAGACACCCACCAACACAGGAAATGTAATATGGGATCAATTTATCTATTATTATTTTTTTCTCCAGGTGATTTGTTCAAAATTGTATTGCTAAATTATTTAGAAAAAGGTTGAATTTTGTCAAGTTCAACTGATTTACTTTTATTTGCCATTTTCACAATTTCCTTTATACTTTCTTTTTATAGAAAAACACATTGAAATTTTTCCCCAAAGAAAACATTGAAACAAAATATTAACATAAGGTACTTATTCAAGAGCATCCAAACTACTTTTGTTTCTGCAATATATTGAAACAGACAAAATACCAGCAGAAGAAAGAACTGCTGCTGCAAAGTTTAAATATGGAAAACTATCTCCTCTTTTCCAAAAGGTCATTATCCTGAAATGGTTTGTGACTACAGTTTATATATTTGCTTCTAAGGTTTGCATATTTTGCTCCTTATATTCTGAGATGGTAATAACAGGAAGTGAAAGGAGGTGCTTCATGCATCAATAACTCAAGCACATTATGCCACTGCCATCAATATGAGCATACACAAAGTGCACAATGAAATAAAGCCTGACCTTCTACAGAATTGCAGCTTGACTTCAAATGACCCCGCAAGTTATCCCCCCCCCCAAAAAAAACCCAACAAGCCACCAGTCCATCTTTAGGTCAGGTTAGAAAGGATATGTGTATAGCACAAATTAGCAGTATAGAGGCCAAATGATATTTGCCATTCTTCTTACATTACCACAGCATCTGGATCTCGTTGAAATGTATTGGTAGAATTCTTTGTATGAAATTACTAGAATCAAATGTGCAAAGCATTTCATTTTATAATTCTTAAATGTGTATCTATTTCACCCTACATGCAAAGAGTGAATTCTTCCAAGTGTGTGAAAACAGAGGTTTAGTAGAAATGATCCCTATGTAATACATTTTATTTTGTATAAAATGGCCATAATTTTTACATTTGGAATAAAATCTCGGCAGCATTTTAACTTAGAAGAACTAATAAAATCATTTCATTTAGCTTGTCTCATTTATTATTAGAGCAGTATGGAATAATTGCCATTTCATGAACTCAAAGCAGCAATATGTAATGTGGAGCAGAACTAGCAGCTATTACAGGTAATACAAAACTTACTACATTTGCTGGACAATTACACCACCATCAGCCAATTATGACCTTGTGTTTTTCCCACAGCATCAATCAGCCATTATCAATGAATGAATGGCATGCACTGAATGCTTGATGATAATCAGAGCCTCTCTCACTTCCAGTCAGGTGCTTCCCTAATACACAATGTGAAAATTATATAAACTGGTGCTTGGACAAAAAAAAAATTGCTGCCTGAAATGTAATATAGCCCAAGAGTTCTATTATTTTTCAATCTGTTTTGAAATCTTTGTCTTATCACTGGTGAACTGAAGACAATACATACAATCATACCATAAGTGGCACTTCCCAAAGCTATAATTGGGATATGACAGCCATTACTTATGAAATAAGAAGCACTGTAGAAAAACTGGGATTAAATGGAAGTCTGCTGAACAGAGATATTCAAAAGATCAAAGGTCTACAGAGGTGGGAAAATATGGTTTTGGTGGCCATATCAAAGTAACACACATTAGAACAACACACTTGATGCTGTCTTGATGGTTAGTGATGATTTACAAATTCTAAAACTTCTGGGATCCTGGAATTCTCTGGGCTTGGTTGTTTTTCTGCAGGTATTTCATGATATCAGACTTAGTATCATCAGTAGTTCAGAAAGTGGAACTTGCTGGTTGTTTATACAACATATAATAGCTTGCCCTGCCCATTTTAGTTAGGTTTGGTTTCTTCCTTGAATAGGACACTATTTCTCTCCTTATTTTTTAACAATTGCTATTTCCTGCTTATCTGGATATTAGCTGTGAGGGAATTTGCTCTGGCCTGTTTTCTTCCTTCTTGGACTGTATCCATTAAATAGTGGATAGATAGGTAGGTGGCTGTTGATAACTGATTTGTTATAATGACAAATTGTGGTGGGATTCAATTGTTTTTTATGGTTCTGTGGGCATGGCTTGGTGGATGTGGCAGGGGAAGGATACTTAAAATCTCCAGTCAGAGGTGGTATTTGCCGGTTCTCCAGAACTACTCGAAATTTCTGCTACTGGATCTCCAGAACTGGTCAGAAGCTGCTGAATACCATCTCTGATGCCAAGGATTGAGTCTAGCTCTTGAAAAACTCATAGTTATGATGAATCTTACTTTTCTATTTCTCACTGCTATAAAGGGAAGGATGAAGCTGCCCAAGCACACTACATTTCAGCTTAATATGAACTCCTGTATAGGCATAATACCACCTTGTGTTCATGAGGATTTTGTGTGTGTGTGAGGGCTCATGAGTGAGAGATGTATATACATACTGTACATTCACATATTTAATCACAATCCAAATACTAAAAGTACATATAATATCCAACTTACTGGAACCAGTATAACTAAAATCTTTTATTCTGGAACAATTTATATACCAGTAATGGTGAACCTTTTTGTTGTGGTGTGCTGAAAGCGTGCATGTGCTAGCACCCATGATGCAATGCCCCCTGCCCCCTGTACATGCACGTGAAACACCCTGCCCCGCCCCCTACCTATACTGTGCACGCGTGCACCTCCCAGCTGATTTTCAGCCTGTTTGAGGCAATTTTTGCACTCCTGGGGGCTTGAGGGAAGCCTCTGCAGACTCGGGAGGCTGAAAAACTGGCACTTCCAGTTTTTCTGGAAGGCCTGTTTTTTGGCCTCCTGAGGCTGCAGAGAATACCCGTGAGCCTCTGGAAGAGTGAAAATGGCATTAAACAGGCCAAAAGCTGGGAGGGTGAAAATGGCATTAAACAGGCCAAAAGCTGGGAGGTGTGCGCATGGACAGTGTAAATAAGTTTGGCTGGGGTTCACATGTCTGTAGAAATGGCTCTGCGTGCCACCTGTGTCACGCGTGTCATAGGTTCGCCATCATGGTTATACACCATTCTTTTCCTTCTGAGACCACATTTTGATTTTTAAATGATTGACCTTAAACTGAAAATAGAAATACATTGTCTAACTTTTAATTAGTAATGCAAGCAACCTTGAACTGAAATATCACAATTTAAATTTGTCATGGGCAGTAGGAATATTGTCCATGTTCTCTAACTAGATGTTAATTTTTCACAAACAAGAAAAAAATGAAAGTTTTGCTTCCCCTCTTTCAGCTGTCAGAGCATAGAGTCTGTCAATTACTCAGTACGACAGAAAATGGTTTCCTTATTCCTACTTTTTAACAATTTCAGCAGTTGTACTTCCATAAACTACTCACCATCACTATTATGTAATTGATTTCTGAGAAACCACAGAAATTCATTCAAATTGATTTCCCAATTTCAGATTCTACTCCTTAAGAATAGTATTTAATTTTATTCTTAATGCATTCTTAAAATGCATCTTTCATTTTGTAGGATTGATGAAGAAGAATACTTAAGAAAGTATTTATTCTAATTTATTTTTAAAAAAGACTTGCCAATATAAGTTAAGGGCCTGTCACATACGCCAACAGATGCAAAACGTTTGTAAAAAGGACATAGCGGACGAGAAAATTTTCCATCCATTGTTATCCGCTCTCAAAAGTGCCCCAAATTTGCATAAGCAGAGCGGACAACGAACAATCGGAAAGGAACGATGGGGGAGGATGTCGGCCAGGGATGTTACGGTGATAGACAGCAGATGGAAAGTGGATGGCGACATCTGCATGGGCTTCCGGGGACACAGCGAAGCGGAGTGCAACGGAAGGAACGGATCAGAGCGGATTGCCTAGCGAGGATGAAGCGGATGCATCACGGAAAGGCCTAGCGGATCCCTAGCGGGCAAACATTCACTGCACATGCGGGAGGATGCATTGCGTCAGCGATATAATACAGAAGGCAGCCTCGCAAGCAGGTCAACCATCAGAGGAAAAGACCTGCTGCCAAGACACACTGCCAGCCAACAACCCTGGGAGAGAGAGGAAGCCGTGCCATCTGCTGCCACCCTGGCAAGAAGACAGGCCACCATCCCATCCCCGCCCTGACTTCTGTTCTCTGCTGGGCTTTCTGCGCTCGGGCTGACTCTGCTGGTCTGAGCTTTGCTGGCGCTGCTCCTGGTGCAGGTGCTTCTGCTGGTTGCTTACTCTGCTGGCGCTGTTCCTCGGTTGCTGGGTACTGTCTGCTGGTCTTACTCTGCTGTCACTCCTTCTGGTCGCTGCCTACTGTCCTTGCTGTGCTCCTGTGGGCTCCTGTCCGCTGGTGCTCCTGTGTCCTGCCATGGTGCTGGCTGTGTCTTACTCTGCTGCTGCCTCCTGGTCCTCTGGTTCTGCTGGTGCGCTGTGCTACCTAGCCTAAGCTCATCTGCTCTGATGCTCCTACTCTGTGCGGCTGGTTGCTGCTGGTGCTGCTACCTTTTTTGCTGCTGCTGGTGGTGGTGGGGTGGTGGAGCAGCCTCGTAAGAACCTCGGAAGGCCCTCTGATGAAGGCTCAGGTGGCCCTCCAGAGGGAGGAAGAGCATAGCGATGAACGGGAGAGGAGGCAATACCCATCAAAGAAGGAACATGAAATAATGCTCGAATGGCTCAGGGAGAACGAGTACCTCTAGCAGGAGGAAAGCACAGGCCTATAGACACCAAAGGAAGCACAGGCTGCTTGAGAGAGAAGGCGGAGAGCCTGTGGCTTACACTTCGGAGTGTCCTCCCGTGCTGGTGGACACATGACACCTGGTATGGGAAGCTGCACTCAAGAAATCTGGCCAGGCCACGTCAGCTGACGAACCGAGGGAACCGTACGTGATGGCCAATGCAGCTTTTGGAGCGTGGTAGATCCGCCACCGAGGAGAGCCTCCTCGAACAACCTCTCTCTCAGGCAGCCCAAACAGACAGCCAGTCCTCTTCTGGCTAAGCAGTCAGCTCCTGTATCCACGGCATGGTAATCGTGTGGAGCATTCCCATGAGGAGACCCCCCGACTAGCTGCACTCCCGTGGCGGAGCGTGTGGACGACCCTGATGCAGTGGGCAGCAAGGAGAGGGCACTTCACCACAGAGACGATCCAACACTCCCCCAGCTGCACCTCCACAGAAAGCAGGCAGAGCACCAGAACGAGGGCAGAGGCCATACTTGTCCTGCTGGATCAGGACACCATCAAAAGCAGGTTAGATCTCCTCTCTCAGCTGGTACAGCACTGACATTACCATCCTAAAACCTTCAACGCTCTCTCTCACCTATGCCAACAGACCCCTCATGACATACAATGACAGTAGCATGGTGATCAAGAACAGGATCACAGGTCCTCTCACAACCCTCCAGCCAGCAAACTGCTCCGAACCCCAGTCCAGTCTGCCTCCACCCCAGGCTGATTCACAAGCCCTTGTCCAAGGCCCTCAACCTACCAGGCTATGGCTACCGGAGTTTCACAGCACAGCCAGCCCTTCCCAGTCCAGGGCACAGGTCACCGTACACCACCGTGCCACCAATGCCACTGAGCCATGATGCCATCCAATGCCACCGCACGCCACAAGATGCCACCGCACGCCACAGATGCCAACGCATGCCATCACTCGCTCACCTGCAGACCAACCAGCTCCCACTACACTCCTCCTTCCTCCACCCCACAGCCAAGCCCAGCCTCATGAAATATTGCATCGGATCTTGGACTGACCACCCCTGTCTGAGGAAGGGCTCTTCAACATCAACAGGGACTGAGCCACAGTCTCTGAAGCTTCCTCACACACCATCCGTTGTTGTC